>JAULBR010073635.1:0-14024 GCA_032355825.1 Melanodrymia aurantiaca
AAGGAGGTTCTTTAAATATTGTAGATTGGTGGATCCTACTCTTTATACCAAACCCACAAGGAGGTTCTTTAAATATTGTAGATTGGTGGATCCTACTCTTTATACCAAACCCACAAGGAGGTTCTTTAAATATTGTAGATTGGTGGATCCTACTCTTTATACCAAACCCACAAGGAGGTTCTTTAAATATTTCATATTGGTGGATCCTACTCTTTATACCAAACCCACAAGGTTCTTTAAATATTGCAGATTGGTGGATCCTACTCTTTATATCAAACCCACAAGGAGATTCTTTAAATATTGCAGATTGGTGGATCCTACTCTTTATACCAAACCCACAAAGAGATTCTTTAAATATTGCAGGTTAGTGGATCCTGCTGTTAACTCATTAACTACTATTTTCAATGAGCCAAAAGTTGAAATTTTAAATTTGGCAGCATGTGGACCAAAAAATTGATTCCCTGATTTTGGGACACATGAAAAACCTTCACGTAAATAATTGCTCTCGCCATGCCTATAATTTGCTAATAAAGGGTGTTTGTGAGGTCGTACACACATCAAAATGTAGAATTACAACCTTTTCCGTATGTAACTTTAACATATTAAAGCCTCAAACACTTTGCAACTTGGCCATTTTAAACATTTTCTGATATCAATTGCTTAAAAGTTTCAATTATGTCAATAAAAGCTCATCTATTACACACACTGAAAGTAATAATACGTTAAAATTTGAAATGAATCGAGAGAAAACAATTAATTTTGCCAATCAGTTACAGTCAGAAAACATGCCAGTTAAATTTCACCAATACCAGAAAAAGCACGCTTAATTAGTTTTGTCTGGTCGGGTTTTTTTGCTTCTTTTCTCGGAGGTAATAGATTCAAAGGTTAGAAGACTACATGAAGTTCACACACTTCGGAGAGGAAAAAGCACTCGAGAGGATAGACACCGCTCCAGAGACTGACAGTCTTGTCAGAAAGAAAATGAATCAGGTGAAGATGTCATTACGATTTGATTAAACATAGAAAAAATATCTACAGTTCACTCACCCTAATTTTAGGCCTAAAAATGTTTCTGAAGTCAATGATGTCTAATCCTAATGTTCTGTCCGTGGTTGTAATTTTAAGCACCCCAAAAACAAGTCCCATTTCATTGCATTATAATAACCACTACCGCCTCAAAAGAAGCAGGGATATGAAAACTTATTATTTTCTGTATGTTACTGGAATCGTACTATTTATATTTAAACTATATGTAGCTAAAAGCAGGGGATTCACAGATACACCCAGCGTTCATATATGTACCCACATACAGACTTTGATGACCACATATCAATTAGTGTAGGAGATCTGCTGTGGAAATCTAGATTTTTTCTATGTTAGTTAGTTAGTTAGTTATAACTTATTTACATGCTTATATCCAATTAATATTCAAACACATCTGTTGTGGTCACGCAGTCCAGCTGCCTCGACTGCCTGTCCAGGACAGAAGTTAGTGTTAGTATGAGACAGGAAACCCGCTACTCCAAATTGATAAGTAGCAAGAGACCTTTCATATGCACTTTCCCACAGACAGGTTAGCACATACCACAGCCTTTGTTGAACCAGTTATGGAAACTGGTCGGCATAAGCGGTATTACATCTACCCATTGAGCCTGGCGGATGCACTCACTCTTGGTTGTAGTCGGAAAGTGAAATCCACGAACAGGATTCGAACACTGTTCCTACCGGCCTGTAGTCCATGGCGTTAACCACTACAACATGGAGGCCGGGTTTTTTTCTATGAAGGTCTGAACTAAGAACATGATCGAGTCTTTAAGATATAAAAAAAGTGTTATTTAAAACCACTTCTTGTCAAATATAGAAATAGCATTTTAAAATATACACTGTGATGTATATATTATGTTACATGCAATGCATCAACATTTTCAAAGTTCATATTATGTGACCTTCAGTTTGTAAGAATATCATTAGATTTGTCAATATTGATGGGAAGTGTGTGGGCTTCTTTATTTCCGCTCATCCATCTTGTCTCAAATGTCCAATTACCATAGGTTTCACACAACTAAAGTGTTGTTGTAAATTATTTACTAATGTGTAACGTAATCACCTGTTATCCTATTATAATCTGTCAATTACTCGTAATTATAAGTCTAGTTGATTTAAACAATATTTATTATTCCGTCAATATAATGATAAGCGGTGGGATTGGTCAACAGGCTATAAAGCCTATATTGAGACCTCTCCCTGTACAAAAGTAAAGTTGTTTTATTTAACGATGCCCCTAGAAACACATCAATTATAAATCAGCGGTTATTGGACGTCAGACGCATGGTTATATTGACATATGGTCTCAGAGGAAACCTGTTGTCGCCGCTTCATGAGCAACTCTTACCGAAAAACAGCAATGGGTCTTTTATGTGTACTATCCCATAGACAGAATAGCACACAACACAAAATTTGATAAACCAGACGTGTATCACTGGCTGGAACATAAAATAGCCCATAAAATGTTTTGCGCCAAGGAGGATCGATCTTTCGACCCATCCCGCCACAGGCAAACACTCTACCTCTTGACTACATCTCGCCATAAAATATGTAGAAGAACATGGCTGACACAATCAAAGAAAGACATAGTAAAATACATGTATAAATGTATATGCGAAGGTCGTAATATTGTTAATGGAAGTGGTGTGATAGAGAGTTGAAACAGATTGTTAGGAGGGTAGAGTCAGAAATAATATGAATGAATAAAATGGATGTTTAACGACACCCCAGCACAAAAACAAACGTCAGCTATTGGGTGTTAGAACATGATAAACATTAAAAATTAAAAAATTCAGTGTAGAAAGCTGATCAATAAATCATTTCATGATTAAGCTATATGCAATATAGGGTAAAGGGCTATATCATATGAAATAATAATATCAGTTTATCTTAAAATTTGTTGTAAAAATTTGTTTCCCGAAGTACATGTATTATATACGATACAGAGAAGATATGAGATGTATTTTGCAAGAAAGTAATTAACTCAACTTATATATTACCGTAGGTGGCTTAAAAAACCTTTAATAGAAGTAACTGCTGAAGTAAGTTTGACTGTATTAATTATATGTATATATAGAACTCGAGTCAACTGGACTGACTGATCAATCTGACCATGAAGTCGGAGTGGGACATATCACAGCACAAGAGCGTCCACCTGAGCTTCGGAAGGTCGATGGATTGATCATCCTCGGTGGACTTGTTGGGTTATTTCTCGTGATCCATCAAAGCCAGTGATGTGTGCTATCCTGTCTGTGAGAAAGTGTACTTTAAAGACCCTTTGCTTTTATTCTGTAAGAGTAGCCTATATGGTGGCAATGGGTTCCTTCTGAGACCAAGACTTAGTATTGGCATAATCATCTGTTTGACATCCAATGACTACTGATTATTAATTAATGTATTCCAGTGGTGTCATTAAACAAATAAACTTTATCTATTTGGCATAAACGCAGCCAGCACACATGAAATACTGTAAAATAATTTGTCAACTAGACTGACTGGTGTACTTGACTTTGATAAATGTTTGTTTAACAACACCACTGGAACACATTGATTATTAATCAGCGGTTATTGGATTTAAAAGCACGGTTCTATGGACACTTGATCAGACGAAACCTGATGCCACCACATAGGCTACACTCCTTCAAACAACAGCAAGCGATCTTCTTTGTATACTTTCCCACAGACAGTGCACTTGCTCACAGGATAGCACACACCACAGCCATTGATGGACCAGTTGTGGATCACTGGCTGGAATGACAGTGCACTTTCCCACAGGATAGCACACACCACAGCCTTTGAAGGCCTAGTCATGGATCACTGGCTGGAATGACAGTGCACTTTCCCACAGGATAGTACACACCACTGCCTTTGATCAACCAGTCGTGAATCACTGGCTGGAATGACAGTGCACTTTCCCACAGGATAGCACACACCACAGCCTTTGATAGACCATTCGTGGATCACTAGTTGTAACGGAAAAGAACCCCAAGGGTCCAGAAAGGAGGATCGATCCTTCGACCCATCGAGCCTCAGACGGACGCTATTGCGTTGGTTGCACTACATCGCAATCCTTGGACTGACTGATGCACTTGACTTGGAAGTCAAACTGTGTAGACAAGTAATGCGAGTGCATCCATAGCAAACGGAGAGAGTTAGTTTCATGCCTCACTGCTCAGGGCTGGACACGGCAAACACTGCATGTTATGGGGCTGGTCTTAAATCAACAAGATTATGCTACAGAATTTAATCAAGTGTTATTTACTTGACAGATCCCCGTGAAACCTGACAGAGGACATGGAGAGGGGAAAAAGCAGCGGAGATCTGATCTGCTATGGAGGCCATTCAAGATGACAGTGGGCACGGAAAGATGTATTAATTAAAGCACATGAATACAGATCTGATCGCGGTGCTTACAAGTTACAGGCACTGTACTGGTGATTGAAAAACATGCCAGTTCAAACAACCGGCATAATTCAAATTATCAATCGTCGTGTATTTAAACATAGATAAACTGCTGTAAAATGGGTAATATTTGTGTCTGTAATTTTTTTTTTTTTTGGGGGGGTTTGTAATTTAACAGAGAAAAAATTACAATCACGTGAATAATTACTAGTAATGATCTGTTGACCTATCGGACCTCAGACTACTCTCCTTCACATAACAGCAAGTGATCTTCTATTTGCATTTTCCCACAGACAGGATAGCACACACCACAAGCTTTGATGGACCAGTCGTGAATCACTCGTTGGAATAGGAAATAACTAAAATAATTTGCATCTTACTAAATTATCGTAGGCAAAAGTACAATGACCATACAAAGCTATTACAAACGTATGGGATATAAAATACTGATATCCTAAGTAATAAAATGTAAGTAAATGTTAACTTTAATAAATATACATACTCTATTAGCCATAAATATGTTACGAATAGCATTAGATGAGTAAGTACGGTGGCACTCGTCTTCAAACTCGAGAGAGTACTTTTAAGTTACCAATCCCCTGGAACACTACCATTAGTCATGATCATCCTGTGGCAAAATATAATCTTCAGCTGTTGCTCAAGACTACAAATCAACAAAATACAATACTGTAAGTATGCACCTACAGATCATCAGGTATGTGTACATAAACTAAAGTGGTAGGAGGGACGAAGGGGGCAAAACTACCATTAGTTCATCTCAGACCAAATTATGATCTGCAGCTGTTGCTCAGACTACTGATCAACAAAATACAACACGCACCTACAATTGATGATGTGCGTCTACAAATACCATCTGAGGGTAGTAATTAGCAATTAGTTAGTTAGCTATAACTTATGTACATGCCTACGTCCAATTAAGTTTCAAGCACGTCTGTCATGGTCATGCAGTCAAGTAGAGTCTGTCTAGGACAGAAGTTAGTGTTAGTATGATAGAGGAAACCCGTTACTCCAAATTGATAAGAAGCAAGGGATCTTTTATATGCACTGTCCCACAGACAGGACAGTACATACCAAGGCCTTTGTTGAACCAGTTGTGGACACTGGTCGCTGTAAGTGGAAGTATACCTACCGATTGAGGCTTGCGGAGCACTCACTCTGGGTTGGGGTCAATACAGGGATTAAAAATTCCATATGCCACGAATGGGAATCGAACCTAGTACCTACCAGCCTGAAGTCCAAAGCATTAACCACTACACCATGGAGGCCAGTCTGAGACCAAATTATGACCTGCAGTTGTTGCTGAGACTAAACAGATCAACAAAATACAACATGCACCTACAGATCATCATGTGCGTCTCCAAAACAAAAACCATCTGAGGCTAGTAATTAGCAATTAAAACACTGTCCATTTATGTACATAAATGTTGATGGGGATTGTCCCGTTGATTAACATGTTGGGAATCAACATTGGATCTTCCTCTTGTGACAACACGTTGGGGGTTAATTGCCTGCAGCACGTGTGCACAATCTGCACAAAGCGGGGCGCAGCCTCAAAACACATCACTCACCGGTGAACGTAGATACATCACCAACCTGTAGTTCAAACAATGCACATATTCCTTAATTAAGTTAATACAAACATTAAGCACTGTACAACCGTATTAATATCATGACATGTTTTTTTCCACACAAATACGCCCCTAAGCGCATGTTTGCGACGTTTAAATTTCGCGAACGACCATCGGTACATGGAAGCACATTATAAGAGGGAAAATTACACGTGCTTATAAATTTCGCAAATTGAGATTGGGCGCGAAAATTAAACGCATGCAAAATGTTCACGCTTTACAGTAGTTATTTTTTGCTTAGTAAGTCATTTGGCGGTGATGGCTGCATGCACAGAATGTCAACAAACAATGAATTAAATCTTTTGTAATATGCGGTCTCTCCCATGTGACTAACAAACAGAATCAGCCACCATGTTTGATGCTAAATGTTTCCACTCTGCTGCATCTCTAGACAATAGCGTGACCTTAGAAAGCCATCGATTCGACGTGCCTGTTTTGGTGATCGATTCGTATGTCGTTAACCATATAGGTCACAGTGACCTATTTTTGGTATGCGACGCACTGCCTCTTCCCTATATGTACTCGCCCTCAAAGTTTGATGAACCTATATTAAAGACGATCGCTCACCATTTCTTGTGACGAAAGCAATGGAGCCAACCACAAGACAATTAATTTGCGTATAATCATTATAACAAGCGTAAACACTGTCCTTGTTTATCTACATAATTGCATACATTTATATGACTACAAAGAACAGAAATGTCAAAATGTCATTATATTACGTAAAATTGCTCCATTTACAATATATGCATCGATCGCTAAAAATAGCATTTTGAAAAGTTGTTACACTTTTATGGTCACGCTATTATCTCGAGTGCAGCGAACCGAGACCCAATGTTATTTCCCCTCAGATCTAGCTGAATGCCTCTTGTCACGTGGTGTCTAGAGATGCAGCAGAGCGGAAACATCGTGAGCAATTGTCTTTAATTAGTGTAGGAGATATGCTGTGTTTATCTAGATTTCTTCTATACACACCAGGGTCCAAGATAATAGGTTGCAGTAACCTATTTGGATAATCATCATAAATCAGGTGACCTTTATAAATTTATTGAGTTTCTTTTAACTAAGTCATTGATTTGGTCTTCATTAATGTTTTATTGCTTATATAACTACATTAGTTGACAAATGACCTTAATGTCAGCCTTTTGAGACTGATAGTTTAATGTATGTAGTACATGTACTAGATTAGTTAACAATAGTGGTCGCTAATAATACAAATGGCAGCTCATTACCCATTGTAGCGGTGCCTGCTTGGTGCTTTAATGCATAATCATATAATTTTCTAATGTCATCACATGACATCAATAGTAGATAAAATAAATCAGCATGAAAAAAGTGTCTATTAAAAAGAATTAGTCACCATGTGCGAAAATCGATATGGAGTAATAAAATGGTGTATTATTTTCATGTTACATTTGTTGTCGTTATTATTTTTATGTAAAACAATGTTTTAAGGATTAGAGCAGCTACCTGATGAGTTGGTTGCAAATATAGGAGAGAAAACTAATGCAGCACTGATGGAGAAATTTTCTCCCAGAGGTATGACATCTAACAACCAATGCATAGGGATTTTGCATAAATGTCAATGTGTTTCAAAATCCACACAAAATAATAATTGCATTTGACATGATTCACCCCCCCCTCCTCACCTCACTTCTAATCCTAACATAAAACATTTATCAACTGTGGACCGATGTTTTTACATGAAAAGTAATCCGAACTTGGTTTTTACCCACTCCCGACCATGCTTCCAAACATTGTGCAGATTGTGAAACACATTGACAATGACATTTACGCAACCTGTATATAAAAACAACCTGATCAGAAAAAGGACATTATGTAGTTCCCATACACGTAGGTGGCTTATATAATATACAGGTCTAACTGTAAGCTCAGACTGAATAATGTTCTGAGTTGCCTTGACATTTTCGTGACAAGAAAATATGACACATTAGCCAATTAGAACTTAAATATGATGGATTGAAAAAACAATTTAATGGTTGCAATAAAAGTGAGCTGAAAAGTCTGAAAGATCAATATAGTACTGCTGATCCCAAGTCTTATTACAATCAAGCCATTCCCATAGCCACAATCGATGATTAAAAACATAGTTTGTTTAACACCACTGGAACACATTGATTATTAATCAGCGGTTATTGGATGTCAAATTCATGGTTATATCAACACTTGGTCACAGAGGAAACATACTGCCATCACATAGGTTATTCTTTGAGTAACAGCAAAGGTCTTTTAGTGGCACTTTTGCAAAGAAAGGATATCACAAAACACAGCCTTTTATAGACTAGACTAGTCGTGGATCACTGGTTAGAATGGGAAATAACCATATGGGTCCCCTGAGGAGGATCAATCTTTCAATCCATCGAGCCTCAGGTGAACACTCTGGGGCTGCGCTACATTTTTAACCAATTGAGTTGTAACATAAATAGTTTCCACAAGAAATTAATGTAGTATTCATACATTGCTTCTACAACTTGTTTTTATATTATTTAAATGCAAATTTATGATTCCGCCAGCATGACCCAATTTTCACGCCTCTAGTGAAATTGACATCCACCAGTGCAGAGTTTCTGGTACAGATCCAGTGATGACTTCAGCCAACGTTGATCAGAGGTCATGACCTCTCAAAAGTCATCTTATACATTGTGATGGATGCATTTTGGTTGCATACTGGATAGGTGTATCCATCTACTTCCAGTGTGATATCTGTCTCTTCCCTAGCTGACACACGCAGAATGACGTCATCAATATAAATGTATCGAGTGGCTACAGTGGTTAAAATGACGTCATCGCAGTGTTTATGTGTTGAGTTACGACACTACGGTGGTCCTCTGTTTTACATTTCTCTAGTTAGGTATGCAAGAAAAATAATCAACCACTCGTGACTGTTGAAAACAGGGAAATCCCAACCCTCGAGATACACCTGTATGTCTGAACCTCGCCAAGGCTCGGTTCAGACAAACAGTTGTATCTCTCGGGTTGGTATTTCCCCGTCTCCAGCAGTCACTCATGATAAGATTCTCTTTATCTTACATGTGCGGGGATGATACAAAAAAGATCTTCCCTGTCTGTTCCGTGTGTCCATTGTGCGTGTGTCCATTGTGAAGATCAATACAGTACTGTTGATCCTAAGTCTTATCGCAATCAGGCCCTTCCCACAGTCATAACTAACGATTACCATCAGATGGTCCGAGTGTATTAGTAAAGACCTCCCCTGTCTGTTCTTAGCATCCATTGTGCATGTGGCCATTGTGATGCACGAGATGGCAGGAAGGTCAGAAAGGAAGCTGGATAATCAGTGAATTAAGCCAAGGAAATAAGGCCAGAACTTCATAAGGTGGCAACAATTTGCACAAATCATGTCCAGACATTGAAAACAGATCCATAACAGATCCGTCCACTTGTTGAAAGAGAAGAGCAGATCGTTTCTCTATCTCGGTGTATCAGGTGTTTATCAGAACAGCACACCCACAGACTGCGTGTAGATAATCCTGGTGGGTTTTTTTGTTGGTACAATCTCAACAGTAAACAGTTGATGGTACACAGCACCTTGATTTAATCAGCAGACCTTTCATACTATACATTACTCACAGAGATTATTGTTGATTGTATGTTTCCAAATTGTTTCGGCACTTCATCGCATCAGTGAAGAGTGACGTTTATACTCTGGGAAAACATTTTGTTTGTAAACTAGTTTTTTTATAGTGTTGATATATCATTTATGTTTTTGCCAGTTCACCTATAAAATGCAATCAATTTCTTCTTTTCCTTTGATTTAAGTTTTCCGTATTACTACTATAATTAGGTGTCCAATTTTAATTGAGTTAAATGATGGGGGTAATTAATGCATCTGAAACAACTTTTAGATTGTTCCAATATCGGTGAATATGAAATTTAAAGTATATTTAAGGTTAATGTTTCTCATAATCTGAACAAAGTTAGGATTCGGTTTGACCACATCCTTTCCCTTCTAATCCTAAATTAAAACATTGGTCAATGGAGGATCGATATTTTTACATGAATAGCAATTCAAACATGACTTTTACCCCCGCCCACCTCCTTCCGAATATTGTTTGGATTATAAAACACATTGACATTTATTCACAGAGGCGGTCCCCAAAGCAAATTGCATTTAGAACTTAACAACAACAATTCAAAACCAGGACCAACGTGAGTGATGCAACATCGCTGATGCTCACTTACCATTGAGCTGTTAGAGAAGCTTAGAAAGTTGAAAGGACTGAAGAAATGAAAAGTGGAACGTATACAAATTATGACAAGTCGAAAAAATGTAAAACCATATGAGAGGAACCTGTTCTTTGAGAGTTGAGAACTTGTTCCTTTGAGAGTTGAGAGGAACTTGTTCCTTTGAGAGTTGAGAGGAACCTGTTCTTTGAGAGTTGAGAACTTGTTCCTTTGAGAGTTGAGAACTTGTTCCTTTGAGAGTTGAGAGGAACCTGTTCTTTGAGAGTTGAGAACTTGTTCCTTTGAGAGTTGAGAGGAACCGGTTCCTTTGTGAGAAAGCTGTTCCTTTTGGTGGTACTCCATTTTTGCTACTATGACCATCCCCCTTTAATGCTAACATATTTGTCCATAAAACCACTGTCCATAAATACAGAATTCCTGTATGGAACAAGCCAATGTAAGTCGACCATTTTGAATCATGTTACTGGATATTAGTGATGAAACCACACTAACAGGTGGTTTGAAAACAGCAGGAAATACGGATTTGTGAAGCTAACATTTCCATTATACAGTGTTCACTTTTCTGGCAGGTCATTTTCCGAAGGTTAAGACAGTGATGTCACAAATGGTGCATCCATTTCATCCATTACTAACTAATGACCAGAAAAGCTGAGTAAAATGCCTTAATCAATCTTGTCGTCTGTGCGAAATGGCAAATGAGAAAGCAATTTGATTGGCTTCGTGTAAGAAAGATTGAAGTATTAATCACACTAATTAAATCAACGTGATACCAATAGGTACTTGCAGTGCTTTACATCTACAAAATGGGGCGAGAATTATTTGTTACATTGAACATGTGTGTAATTTCTTGAATTTCTTAATGTGAACAATAGATAATTAAATGAGAATATATAACTGAGCTAATGCGAACAATAGATAATTAAATGAGGAAATAACTGTCCTTATGTGAATAGTAGCTACTCTAATTATATTGGGAGGAAACCGGTAATTTATTCAGTATATAATTAAATGGGGGAAATAACTCTATTAATGTGAACAGTAGATAACGAAATGGGGGAGATAACTGCTGATATGAATAATAGTTCATTAAATGGTGAGATAACTGAGGTAATGTGAACAGTAGATAATGAAATTGGGATATAAATGTTCTATGTACATATATTTATATTGTAAGCAATAAGATGTAATATGTATAAGTAAATATTAATTTTAATAATATATGTTACAAATAGCATTAGATGTTTACCTATATCATGACAACCCATCTTCAAACCTGGGAGCGTGCCTATAATTTTATTGCCAATTAAAAACTGAAGTATCTACATTTGTACATCATTTACCATTTAGCCAAGTGCAGTGCAAATTACTGAAATGTTCTTTCCTATGACAGATAAAACAATCTTAAACAAGTGCTGTAAGTTAGTTTTAAGCCGATATAGAGACACTGCTGTTAAAGTGATAATCTCCTCTCAACAAGGAGTGCCATGTACTTCAGTACACAGAGCAGGAAGTAGCTCAGCACAAGAGCATCTGCCTGAGGTACAAGAGATCGAAGAATACATCCTCAGTAGACCCGCTGGGCTATTTCCTGTTCCAATCAGTGATCCACGACTAGTTCATCAAAGGCTTTGGCGGGTGCTATGTTGTCTGCATGAAAGTGCATATAAAATACACCGTGTTGAGTAGCTTATGTGGTAACAGCAGGTTTTTTCTGAGACCATGTGCCGAGAAAACCATATGTATGATAATAGCTGCTGATTACAAAGCAGCATGTTCCAGTGGTGTTGGTAAACAAACAAACTTTATTAGTGCATAGAGTGTCTATCCGAAGTCTCAAATGACCAATTTTCTTCATTAGACATGCTAGATGCATTGATTGTTCTCGTTCCAACCCATGGATCATACCTGGTACATTAAAGGC
This sequence comes from Melanodrymia aurantiaca, assembly GCA_032355825.1. NCBI lineage: Eukaryota > Metazoa > Mollusca > Gastropoda > Neomphalida > Peltospiridae > Melanodrymia > Melanodrymia aurantiaca. Next base: position 12,241 of record JAULBR010073635.1, read on the forward strand.
TGTGGTACATGTGCTATCCCATCTGAGAGAAAATATATATATAAAGAAATATTGGAATTCAACAAATTTATAACAATAAATCAGATTAGATCAAGTTTGCAACTTGCGACAGTACATGCTGCAATATATTGCAAGAGATTTTTAAGAAATCCCGGAAATAGACTGTTCTAGTATTTAAGCGAAAGCCATGTTAAAAATGAACAATAAAGTCCTACACTGTCCCAAAAGAAACACAGACATATGCATGCTAAAACAAAAGTAACATCAACTGAACAAAATTCCCAGTTTACTATCCATAAAACTATAATACTGCGTTAAAATTGTTTTGATTTCTCCATGACGTATATCGCCTGGTTCTATTTAATAATCATGTCATCAGCTGGAGGCAGTTAAGTCTATTCTAACCGTAAATGAAGTTAATATGGATACAGTTTTAAGGAAAACAAACCATAAAAACAGTTGAAATTAGAATAGGGATTACCATACTGTATTTTCCGTATTAGCAACATATAACGGTGGTTTTTCTGTTTGCAATTTTCCCGTTTTATTAGCTAGCTAACACGTCAACATTACAAATAAATTTGCACCGGCAAAATCACCGATATACGTCACCAAATAGGATAAACACAGTAGGGTTAACCTCTAAGCTAAAACGTTGTTTTCACAAAATTAGCCTCAGTGATGTAGTGGTTAAGCCACCAGGATCAAAGCTGACAGGTACATATACTGGGTTTCCGAAGCGTGAGATTTTTAATCCTAGTACCGACTCCAAACAGAGTGAACTGGTGCATCTTAAAGACCACCACTAATCATTTTGGCGGAAAAAGCACGATCAGGTGAAACTTCATGTTAGCAGAAGAGAAAGCTCTATCCTTGTTTATTTAGATAGATAGAGATATAGTTTGTTTGTGTAACAAAAACGACTTGCACACATTGATTATTAATCAGTAGATGCCAAATGCATGGTTATATGGACACTTAGTCACAATAAAGTTTGTTTTATTTAACGACGCCACTAGAAACACGTCGATTATATATCAGCGGTTATTGGACGTCAGATGCATGATTATATTGACACATGATCTCAGAGGAAACCCGCTGTCGCCACTTCATGGGCCACTCTTACCAAAAAACAGCAAGGGGTCTTTTATGTGCACTATTCCATAGACAGAACAGCACACAACACAGAATTTGATAAACCAGACATGTTTCACTGGCTGGAACGGAAAATAGCCCATAAAAATGCTTTGACTGTGGAGGATCGATCTCTCGACCCATCCCGCCACAGGCGGACATTCTATCTCTGAGCTACGCCCCGCTCCACTTAGTCACAAAGGAAACCCGCTGCTGCCACATAGGCTACTCTTCTTCGAATAACAATAATAAGTCTTTCTGACAATAATTGTATGTAACGTTATTTTAACATTTCCACACCAAGTCAAAACACAGTCAACTGAACAAGTATTGAAAGTTGAATCAGGAAATGTATATGAAAATAATCTGAATTTGGACAATTTTATATGCATTTATTGATTACATTTTGTACTGCTTAGGTACATTTAACAAATGGTTTTATGCTACTAAACCGATATGCAAATAAGTGGAATGTACTGTATTCGGAACGTCCGTTACTTTCGTATTATTTACGACTACAGTCAAGCATTGGCAAGCCTCAATCTGTTAGACCAAAATATGGTAATCAACTGTATTAGTTAGTTAGTTATAAACTATTTACGTGCTTATATCCAATTAAGGTTCAAGCACGTCTGTCGTGGTCACACAGT
>JAULBR010073738.1:0-14021 GCA_032355825.1 Melanodrymia aurantiaca
TCATTTTCTTCCTTCCACCCTCACTAATTTGCACACATTCAGATACATCATCAAATTCATTCATCGTATAGGCTTATGGTAAACAAAACAAAAACGATATAGGCACTACCATATTATAATTCCATGTGACAAAATAAGAACATGCTGGTTGGGGTTCAGTGGATATATTGCATTCTGCATTAAAACATGGCATATATCGCGTTTTGATAACAAACTGCATTTTTCCAATGGATTTTCACTAGGATAAATCGTGCTTTGCGGCAAAACATCACGTATACGGCTAACCCGCACTGGCCGCCGATATACAATTATGGCGTTAATTCCAAAAATTTGGAAATGGTCTATATCGCGTTTTGCGCCTGAACTCTTCATATATAAATAACATAATATGTAAACACAGAAATAAAGCTGTTTGTATTGTATTGTTTTGTATTGTATATGGTACTAAAATCAGCTACAAGTTGACTTGAAGAGAAAAATGTTAAAACCGAATTGTTTTCTGTTTGCGGAGTAAATTAGATCGTTTGATTTCTTTCAGCAGGTCTAGAAAATGAATGCCAAATCAAAAGAGACTTCGATGATCTCGTACTCGAATCATATTTGTTTTCCTTGAAGTCTTTGTTCCTAGCACATCATGTTTGAGCAATCTTCACCACCACACATGATACTAATTGAATATTACTTGCAGGCACGTAGTGGGCTGAACTGGATTAAAGTGCTACATTTTCTGATTACAGTGTGTACATTGTCCTAATCGGCCATCTATTTTGACATGTTCTTGTCCATTTGTATTTTTTTCCTGAGGATTTATTTATATGAAAAGAACATCTGGAAAAAAATATGGGGTTGTACAATTTGAATGAATTATAATTATTGGTACTATATCGGATTATACAATTTGAATTAGTTATATTAGTACCGGTACTGTACCATATGCGGTTGTACAATTTGAATGAGTTATATTAGTACCATATCGGTCCCGATTGTACAATTTGAATGAATAATATTGGTACCATACTCGTATGGGGATGTATATTATGAATAAATTATATTGGTACCGCATGGGGTTGTACAGCTTGAATGAAATATGGATTATTGGAATCATATGGGGTTTACCCGGTTATACAATTTGAATCAGTTATAATTAGACCATATGAGTTTGTACATTTTGAATTAGTTATATTGGAACCATATGTGGTACTTACAATTTGAATAAGTTATATTGGATCCATATGAGGTAGTACACTTTGAATTAGCTAAAATGTTCATACCATAAACACAAACTGTATGCCTACATACATTGTAATTATATACCAGATTGTCTGGTTTTTACAAATACATGTATATAAAAACAGATTTATGCAATATATTATATACATGTGTTTTGATTTAGACAGTGTACTATTTAGCTTATTGCTGTACATGTATTTATATAGTCCAGTGGCAGATCCAGAAAATCCATTTAGGGGGGCCCCAATGAAGCATCTAGTAAGAGAAATTACAATTTTAACCAACGTAAAAAGTGAAAATTAATATGTAAAAAGTTTATAAATCGCAAAATTTAGGTGGGGCCCAGGCCCCGGGGGCCCCTCTAGATCTACCTCTGTAGTCCAATTGGACCATGTCAATCTCCCTTTGACCTGATAAGCACAAGTCTTAAAATGTTCAATTTATTCCATGCATGAAAACCATTAAGTTAACCGGAAACTATCAATTCCGGAAACTGGAATGATTTTCTTCGCGATAATGTTTTAGTTATAATTAATTATCCTGTATAAATCTGCTGCCTGAAACGAAATAAGAAATCATTGCCATGGATTACGAGCTAAAATCACAGTATAATGCTCACAATGTCCACAGGACATTGAGCTATCAAGCAACTGCAGTTATAAATATTATAGATCACCAATATCTCAACATTAAATCGAGACACGTAGGGCGAAAAGCGTGATCACGTGGCGATGTTTGAAAATCATTCATAGCATTAAACCATTCACTAACCTGTCTTTGTACACGAAAATAACCTTGATTGAGAATTGAAAAACAGATTACCAGCAAAATTGCCATAGGAAATGCTAGACACTATTTTTCCACAGCATATATGTCCCTTTTTATTTTTTGGTATCAAGCTGTGAATAAAGACATGTATACATGTGTATATAATTATAATTTTATATTATGTATAATATAGAAACACACACAAATACACACACACGTACACACGTACACACGCACACACACACACACACACACACACGCACGCGCACACACACACACACACAATGACTTATGTCTGTTCTCTGAAGACTGTTTTAGTTTTATGATTTGGTTTTGTTTCAGGTTTACTGAAACCGACAATAAAAGAATGCGAGTGCCAGACGGTCATCTTACTAACTAATTCTTACAGATGAAGCTCCATCAATTATTCAAGTTAGTCTTACCAACATTTTCTTATATTTTGTATCAGTCTCTATCATTTCCTGGCTAAGCTAGACAGTGCAAGAACGTCAAACTGAGATTCGATGGGTCGAATGATCTATCCTCAGGGGACCTGTTGGGTTATTTCCTGTTCCAACCAGTGATCCACAACTGGTCTATCAAAGGCCGTGGTATTATGTGCTATCTTGTCTGTGGAAAAATGCACTTAAAAGATCCCTTGCTCTTATTTGAAGAAGAGTAGCCTACATATATGTGGTGGCAGCGGTTTTCCTCTGAGACCAAGTGTCGATATAACCGTGTGTTTGACATCCAATAACCGCTGATTTATAATCAATGTGTTCCAGTAGTGTAAATCTAACTTTATCTTATATCTGTAGCATCAGTAATAGTGCAGCTATGATCTACAAATTCCAGTGACTTGCTTCCTGCTCCGACTTGCTTCCTGCACCGTGTGTCTACTTAGTGACTATCTACAGATAGAGTATGATGCTAGACCAGGCACTATAACGTGTGCTTTATCAGTGCCTGTGCTAATACGCAAACTATGTCCCTTCAATTGGCAGACAGATGGTTAAGTCAGTATGCAATCTCAGCTCGCCTGCTGCATTCACTCCCAGTGTCCGCTCATAATGACTGTTTTCTCTAATAACTACATGTAGGGCCTATAAACACTAAACCGCTTAATGTTTTCACCGAACCAGACTTGCTGAATTTTCTTCAGTCGCTAACAAGGTGGGTTTTCACAATTAATTTTATACCTTAATTTGTATTGAAGATATTACTTCAAGATCAAATTTTTACTTTGTAAAAATATGTTTAATTAACAGGTGCAGAGTATATTTTTTATTACATATATTTTAGATTTGTATCTTCTTATCTGTTTTAGCAATCTATGTTTTCTGGCTGGTTAATAATTACTATAATTATGGAGATATAATTTTTAAATTCTGTTTAGCTAATCGTACCAATTTTTATTTTACTATTTTCATTTTTATATTAATAAATCATGTATGAATTGTGATTACAAATCTGTATGTAAATCTCACTCATATAAATACTAAATATGAGGTTAATATTCATTCTATTGATTGTTACAATGTGAAAATCTCAAACATTTTATGACTTACATATACCGGTAAATAATAAATACTTGAATACAACAAGGGGGATGGGGCTTGCAGGGTTGGAATTCTATCTTGTTCAGATGCATGCATGTTTGACCTCCATGGGTTCTGTTTGAGATGAGTACACCTCAGTAGTATTCGATTCCTAGGTTCTATTATTTGGGACAAATGTCTAAAAACTAAAATTAACTGAACTAACAATTGCTTGACTTCTATTCAAAACCTCAACGTTTATCTGGTTTTTTATTGCAAGCACTGTTCATCCAAGTGCTATTGGAGACCTGCGTACTATTCAGAGATGCCAAACATTCCTAATTTTATGGAATTATACCAAATTTTAAATCCGTAATACAAATTAAGAGAACAAAATTGTAGAAAAATCATATATATATATATAATTATTGGTCATGAAATTCTTGTTGAATAAACCAACACATTTTTTAATAACTACATCAGAATATGACTTGCTTTCAGAAACTTTCCAGATTTTTTTCCCACTTTCATATCTATAGGTCTGTTTTAAAGTTTCCTGTTCGCTTTAGATCTTCAATTTAACGCTATTCAGTGTACTTGACTCAGTTGTACAGATCTATGTCAAACCATAATTCCATAAATGAATTCTAAGGCAGACCTAGTTCTGACTTGTTTGCTTTATATAAGTAGTGCAAACGGTTTTCAATCTGTTTCTTAGATAGATCCACTATATGTATTAGCTACACATCATTCTACCGAGGTGATTATGTACAATTTGTTATCTACCCAAGCCTTCTGACAAGTGCTCCAAACAGTTTGAAGCATTCTAGCAGACATTGTAGCCGCATCAGAGAGATAATATAGTAACAAACCTTACATGACATCTTAGACAGATGCCCAACCGTCCAATCAACAGACAGCATTATTAAACCTCCAGGGACTCATCCTGAATAGCTTCGTCAAGCTGCTTAAATCATTTATTTCCAGTCAGATTGTGGCATACCGCTATATTGGCACACTAGCTATCAAAATGCATTCATATTTTTTACCTAAATATGTCTTCTTTGGGCACTGGTATGAGCTGTAAGGTGTGTCCATTTAGAAAAAGATAAGTTGATTTGTTTAGTGATACCAATGGAGGCTACTACTACTAATTAGCAGCAAGGTATCTTATCCATAGACAGGATAGCACACACCACATCCTTTGAAATACCAGATGTGGATCACTTATTATAATGAGAAATAATCCAACAGGTACACTGAGGAGGATCGATCCTTCGACCATGAGCAGATATACTTGCACTCAGCTATGTACGTCCTACTCCTAATATATGAACATTTACTGCATTGATTTAGTTGCTTTTTGTTCTTAATCGCAGACATTACGGAATACCAATTATCTGTGAACATCAGTTGGTTACGTACACAACCAAACATTAAAAATCAAAATACAACTGATTTCCAACACGAGTTGTACATCAAATGACAATTAAAAGTTATCTAGTACTTAATAGTATAGCCATTACAGAGTTGTTTAATACCGAAGTTGTTACAGTGTAAGTACAGGCTATCTGTTAGGTGGTAATAAAAACAGTTTGGAAGTGTGGTACCGGGGCTGAACGGGCTGAACGGTGAGGACAACCCATCACTACACAGCTCCAAGATAACAGTTCAGACTTTGTGAATTAATCCAGATCAGTAGCTCTGTGTTGTCTGTAAGCAGATCTCTAAATCTCACTCATAGTGACAACGTTTATTGTCAATAGTATCACCGTGGTACTACTGTACAAGTAGATGTAGATGTATTGTTGGTGAAACTAAGGGAAACAGAAGTTGGAAGAAAAGGTAAATTTTAATTGCATTCAATCAAGGTAATTTTCTTAAGCTTTCTTAACTATTTTTATGCAAGATTGCTCATGTTCTTGGCACACAGTTTGTTGTTTGGCTAGGTGTTCTTTCAATTATTTATTACATTTGGAATTTTGTTTTAACTTGTCAATGAGGAACATTAGTAACTAATCCAACAGATGGCGTCATAAAGTAACCATGGTCAGAAGTGTCAAAAGTTATCATGGAATATAATGCAAATTAAGTCACACAAATATTATTAATTTGTATGGTATTTTTCTATATGTTTATTTCTATTTTTATTACTATACATTTGTGTACGAGTACTTATATATATTTTAAGCACGTACACAAATTATGCCTTATGTACATGCACAGCTATATACTATACATGTATGTATAGCCTGTATATACAAATTTACAGACATTTATACAAATTATACTAATTTTTCATTTACTTTCACTATATACCATTATACAAACTTAATTCAACAAAATTTCCAGATATCACAAGGCTTCCATTGTCATTTGCCAAAAGTGCTAGTTGCGAATATTAATAAAAGTCAGTGAAAGAATTATGAAATTGGTGGAAATAAATTAGCGAAGGACTTCCAACCAGATTTTTGGAGTAAACATTTACCCATTGTTGCAATTACACCATGTGCAGCACTGTTAGATTGAGTGCCATTTGCAAGTTTGTTATTGTCAGCTGCTTGTCATTAACCGAATAGAGAAAGTTTGATCAAACAGTTAATAATGGAATATATTGTTTGAGAGAATAGTGCTCATTGTTAATAATAAATAATATTCTCTTACAAGTTGAAAGTATTTTATTTACTATTCATTATGCGTACCAGACAACAGTTGTTTAATCTAGCGATGGACATTCTATTGGCCATATACAAACGTTAAGTCTGCGATACACATTGACCATTTTCAATCAACAATAATTATGGCGGTATTCAGCGACATACAAATGTAGTTTTAATGTTTTCCGGACCAGCAACATTATCCACTACTTGGTCAGCTGGAAGCCATGATGCATACATCTATTCTAGGCTATTAGATGTGATTTAATAGAATTGTTTATGTATGTGAGTGTGCAGCTGCTTCAGAATGAATCCGACTGATCATAGTTAGTCTCAGAGGCTGCAGTTTAATCATGTAGAACCGTTCGATTGTGATGAGATGCCAATGTAAGTGATGTATAAAGATAACCTGATTGTGGCCTTGTGCGTTCTCTTGTCATTTGTTTTATGATCTGATTTACTTCTGTGTCATTGTAAGAGATACTCACTTTATATATCTTGACAAATCAATCACAATTGATACCCCACGGTGGCACCACTCTAGGGAGAGAGGGGGAGGGGAGAGAGGGAGGGATGGGAAGGGAAGGACAGAATGAATGCTTGAGTATCCTAACAGAATAATCAACATGTTATAGAATACACATGTTGCATTTATAGTACCGGTATCACCGTATGTTCACTAGACTGGATGGATTATTTACTTATTTATACAGTAGTAACATTAATGCTTTATTTAGACTGTCTTATTAATTTTAACTTAATACATAGATAGGTTTTGCTGTCAGTGTGCAGTAAATTTGTGTACTAAGTCCTGTAGAACTTTGCACAGTTGTTATCTAATCTATGATCTCGCTAGCAGCAGGTATTAAATAGTATGTTTACTAGAATGAATGTATAAATCAGAGATAGATAGTAAATGCTTTATTGCTCTCGTGTTATCTTGATCTGTTACTGTGAATATGAATGATGAAGTTACCTAGTTGGTTTTTAATCTATGCTCACACTGAGCGTCTTCTGTCTCAAATTATTTTCGTATTAAACAGATGTGATAAGCCATGTACGAGTACACATCCTTCCAATGTCAGAAAGAAGCTGTTGATTTCCTCAGACAAGTGTTTCATTCTACACATGTAGAGAGTTATAAAAACGCTGGCATGCTTTGGGATGTTTTGATAACTTATCAGGTGATTGCACTCCCTTGCTGGACAGACCTGCTCTCTGTATGACACTGTATCCTCTTATTACAACAAGATACATGTACATGACGTCTGCCAGTTTTTATGTTTCAAGTCAGAGTAGAAAGAGTTTAATTCTTCTTGGTGCAGCACTGTTAAGGGAACCAGTCGTTAATTTATTGGCACCAAATTTGTTGGTTCAGTTTCATATCTGCCATTATATTAATAATTAAAAGGAAAGCATGAAGTTACATTATCAAAATATGCTTTCGGCAGGCCACATATTGAGCAGTCACCTGTCGTAATTTAAAGGGTCACCATATATTCTCCCAAAACATCAATTTTAATACAATATGACTTCACTTGTACTAAGCAGCAACCTTTCTCCCACTTTTTGTTACCACTTAAGACTGTTTTGACTGTAGTTTTAATTCTCAACCAATTATGTACATTTTTACAGCCAAACGTTTCCACACTGTTCTATCTGCAGACAATATCAGTGACCTAGCTTAAAAGTGTTTGAACTATTTGGTTGATTGTTTTTTGGAGTTATTCATACGATGTAAAACAGGCAATTTTACGTACCTGGTAATATAATATCACTTTGACATTTCTATTGCTGGTTATGATCATATAATAAATGTATGCAATTATGTAGATTATTAAGGACAGTGCTTTTTTTCTCTGTTATTCATTTGCATGTAACTCGCTCTGGACACCTGATCGTCATGTGATCAAACTTTTCACACCAAAATAGTGCGTGATTCTCTTTAATCATCAAATTTTGTTTTAATGATGTTTGTGATGTTTGCCATCAGTGGGGTTGGATATGCTCTCACATTTCTTGAACACTTGGTTTCGTCACTGTTTAATTTGACTGGTTTGTGATGGCATGCCAGATCTCAATTTTGTCATACATGTAGTATCTCTTTCACTGCATTTTGTGGAGATACCGTTTTGGCTATGTTATTTCACTGTTAAATGGGTTAAACAGCAGTTGTAACAAGTCTTCAGTGGAAGATTCATTCTTCAACTTTGATCTCCTCGGACGAATGCTCTGACCACTAAACTAAATCCCAGTTTGGATAAGAGAAACAATAAACACCCTCACATAACATAAATCAGCTACTGTAAAATGTGTATTATTCGCATGTTTACAATTTTCGTATTTGTCATTTAACCGCAAAAATGATTATCCCACGAATAATTACTAGCAGTGATAACCATAAAAAAGTAAGCATTGGGGTTTTTGCAACGTGAAAATTACAGATCACAAGTTTATAATTTTTTGGAAATCACGAAAATTTATAACCAAGAATATTACCTATTTTACAGTATTATATTTGTAAAAAAAATACTGATAAATTTATTGTTATCTTAGATGATAAATGTAAGTGCTGTACATTTTTTTATTAGTAGATTCCCATAAATTTGGATTAAAAATAACTTGCGGGCTTGCTATACGTTACTGCATGCATTGTGCACATTCTAGAAAATGCAGAATAATCAGTTGTTAATAAACAAACTATTAATACACATGCACATACACGGCCACTGAGCACCGCCTGGATGGATTTAAATAAAGAATTGATAGATTCTTTCTGCTCTTTGAAGTCGGAACGTGCAGAACCTTGCACTTGTCGCTCTCACCATTCGACAATTACTCGAACATAAAATAAAACACCATCATAGCTAAACAGTGTGATACACGAAAAGTGCTTTAGTCTAACGAAGGTTAAATCAAACAAGTTCGTCATTATCACCCGCATATTATTGGGGTCCAGGCGGGGATACCCGGTATGCACATCATTTCTATGGTAAGTCATTATTTAATGTTTCTTTTTCCGTTTACTTCCGTTAGACACTGATTGTCATATTATATAATATTTATCATTTTAATGTTGACTATATTTTGACACTCTGTAGCCAATGTCTTTTTTGTGTGCTGAAGTGTCATTAAACATTCATTCATTCATTCATTCATTCATTCATTCATTCATTCATTCATTCTTTCATTCTTTCATTCATTCATTCTTTCATTAGTAGTAAACATGTATCATTTGGTAATATTGCTGATAAATGTAACTAATGACCGTACTTTGATAGCAAGTCATGAATAGGCAATGCACACTGCAGACACAGGCTGTAATTTAATATTCAGGCAAGATCCCACACAGTAAACCATTCCTAACCCCTAAAGAGATATCAATGTGTTTTCATTCACCTAGGTAATTAGTTATAATTATAATCAATTTTCCGTGTTTATTGAATTCTTGTGCAGTTACATCCCTGGAGTTGTGTCTTACATTGTGAGTAATTAGGACTACTATATCTGTTACATTTTCTATTAATTACTGTAATAGAAAATGGTTTTGTGCTCCTTTAATTTTAAGTCAAGAAAATAACTGAAATATGCAATCACATTTGTATGATATGCAATTAAATGGCTTTGTAATTAAAATTCAGTTTGGTTATTTCCCATTCCAACCAGTGCTCAATTACTGGTACATCAAAGGCCATGGTATGTGCTATCCTGTCTGAGAAAGTGCACATAAAAGATCGCTTGCTGTTATTCGGTAAGAGTGTCCTCTGATCAAGTGTCAATATAACCATGCATTTGACATCCAATAATTATCAATGTGTTCCAGTGGATATCCCCTACAGGTAATTTAGTTTACATGTATAATCTGTTATTGCCATGCAATAATGGCTATAGGCATAAATAACTTTTAAAAGTTACCTAGGTTGAAAATGTAAAGCAAATAGAATGGCGTGCAAAATTTCCAACAGAAATAATTTAATAGTCATAGTAGCATAATATGATTGCCAGTGTTTGATGTCAGCTCTAAGTAAAGAAGAATCTGTAACAGCTTGGTTCAGATTTAAGTCTCATATTGAAAGATAATTTATACGGCTGTGAGTCTATTCTGTCACATCTTTGTCGAAATATCCCTTGAGCATAGATACGGAATGGTTTTGTTGTTTGATTTGTGACATAGGCCACCTAACAAATCCACTACATAGTATTCATGTTGAAGATCAAACTCCTGGGAGTTTACATGTTACAAGTTTTTGAATGAGATGCTATAGGATAATTCCTTTGTTTCTAAAAATTACAGACATTAACTTGTCACAGTGCACAACAGTGGATCGAGTTTGGGTCGTGGCGTCACCATTCTTGACTGTACAACTATGGGAAAATGTTGACTCATTAGATAAGCTGACCCCAACCTTTGACTCAATAAATTATGTACCAAAAAGTCGACTTATACACAGCGATATGTATTTTATACACTTAACAAAATCAAAATTTTTAGGCTAAAAAATCCCAATTTGGTGTAGAAAAACATTTTTCAATGTTATTTTGTTCCAAATTATAACTAAAATCAGACGAGTTTTCCCAATCCCAACATCCATGTTAGACATGTAAAACATTGTCAATGTGTACTATAAACGTCTACACTGAGAACAATGCACTGAGCAGATTAATTACAGGAGAACAGTTTCTGGTGGCATTCCACTGGCAAATCACGAGCACTGTCAAGCATACAAGTGGCGGTCAGGATATGGGAAATCAATTGTTAAAAACTCACTCTAATAGACTGGCTATTTTGAGAAAACCTGCTAAATACATGCTCCTGGCAACAGATTAAATCTCTGGTAAACCGTTACCTTGGTATTATCCTGCATTTGGCAAAGTGCTCTTAAAAGACCTCTTGTTGTTATTCTGTAAGGCCTCCATAGCGCTTGGGTTAACAAATCTGGCTTTAGACTGGTAGGTACAGGATTTTAATCCCATCCATGGCATATGGGATGTTTAATATCAGATCCAACCAAGAGTCAACTTTCCGTAAATCTCTGAAAAGTACATGTAAAAGATCCCTTGCTGCTCAGAAGTAGCAGATTTCCTTTATCATACTAACACTAACTTCTGTGCTGGGCGGGGGGTCGAGGCAGCTGGACAGATGTGCTTGAACATTAATTGAACCGTAAGCATGTAAATATATTATAGCTAATTATTCAGTAAGAGTAGCCTATGTGACAGCAACAGCTAGGTTTTTTCTGGGACCATAATGTCTACATAACTATGTGTTTAGCATCCAATAGCCGCTCTGATTATTAATCAATATTCTACAGTGGTGTCTTTAAACATACCAACTTCATTCATCTGTAAGAAAACAGAGTTGTTTTCCTTGGTTAGTGTTAGCTTCTACTCCGAAAACAGTAGAGCAATTCACTCATGAATATTCATAAGATTGCCTGCTTTCACAGATTCATTAGAAATGATTCTATTTAACAGCAAATAAAATTAATGTTTATCACTAAATTGACTGTTATCTGAATTCAGACATTATATATATTCATTAACACGGTATCTGAGTACGTGACAGCTTGCAGCTACTTCATACATGTAGCATGCCAGGAGCGGGACGTAGCTCAGAGGTAGAATGTCCTCTGTGGCGGGTTTGGTCGAGAGATCGATCTTCCACAGTGCAAAACATTTTTATGGGCTATTTTCCTTTCCAGCCAGTGAGTTATCAAATTCCATATTGTGGTCTATTCTGTCTATGGGATAGTGCACATAACAGATAACTTGCTGTTTTTCGGTAAGGGTAGCCCATGAAGCAGTGACAGTTGGTTTACTCTGAGACCATGTGTCAATATAATCATGCATCTGACGTCCAATAATCGATGTGTTTCTAGTGGCGCCGTTAAATAAGACAAACTTTTCTTTACATGTAGCATGCGGTCTCTGGTGTACAGACTCGGTGCTGTACTGATGTCCGCTCCATACTATCTATCTACATAGAGTAACCACGGCTAGTTTTGTGTATTTAATCAATAATAATAATTACTATATATACATGTATCTTATTATTGCTGCTCTATATCCAGAGCACCATATTAAAGATAAAGTTTCTTTGATTAACGACACCACTGGAACACATTGGTTATTAATCAGCATTGTAATAAAGTTCCCATGATAAACCATTTATGTTAGACTTCGTGTGTTTTAATTTGCTTTCACCCGTAATGTACGGATTTAAATACACTCATAATATATACAATCTCTCATCGAAATTTGTTTAGTATTCGGTTATTATCTTAATGGTATTAAATGAATGAATGAACAGATGTTTAACAACTGTGTAGCACAAACATAGACAGCTAGTATGGTATATGAACGAATCAATAGAACTATTAAAATCAGTGTATAAGACTGATCAATAAAATTACACGCAATTACAGATCAAATATTTTTAATTATCCTAGAAAACTTTTCTAATGCATAAAACCAGTAATTTTTATTGTGCGTGAAGTTTGCGGTTCAGAAAGCTTTGTAAAGTCATCCACGTTCGTACACATTTATCGCATGGCCGGGTCTTTGACATTGACTCCCTTATTTTTGCTCTCACTGTTACTGTGGTGAAAATCATTAACTCTATCCATTTCAAAAAATATACTTCATATACTGAGTCACGATATATAAAATATCTGTAAATCATTTTCATTGTTAAAATTACGTATCAGTTATAAATACAGATTCAATGGGTCGATCCGCATAATTAGTAGGCATTACTGGGTACATTACACAAAATAATCTGTTGGAAAACAGGATTTTAATATTAAAATTTTCGTTCGTTATTCAATTTCAATGCTTATCAAATATAACCATTTTAAATGAAAAAGGTTCTCAGATGTTAATAACTGCATCATTTCTGCCCTCACATGCATTTTATAGTGGTAGTCAAAAGGTTAAGTTATTAATCATTATTGTAACCGTTTGGATTGAGGCAAAAATTGTAGTTGATCTGAACAAATGTATTTAAAAGACTGAGCCATCTTTCACGCAATCATGTATGTTCAGTTGAATAATTTATCAGCCATTTGCTAAACTGTATTCTTTTCATGTTTATTAAATCATTATGTATAACAAGGTATTAAAAAATTTGTCTATAAAGTATATACAGAGAACACTTATCCCAAGAAAACTTATTTCATACAATGAAACAAAAATCGAATGTGATGGCTCAGTCAATATTGAGTTTTTCTGAAAACCTCTTCAAAATACTTGTCATAAAAATTAGCTATGGCTCATCAATGTTGTTGTGAAACTACCGGTACATTGCAACTAAAATTTTCATAGTTATATTAAAAATTTGCATAATTATCCATCTAAATATGTGGCAGCGATCAGCAATGCCACCACAAAAGAGATTGATTCAGCATTTCATTGCTGTTACGTTGTAAAATAAATGATTATTTCTTTGTTTTTTAATTTTCTGTCTTCATCACAGGATCGATCCCACTATGTAGACATGTTAGAGCCGGTTATTTTTCATTTCATTCCGACCAGCTTAGAACAATTGAAAGTAGAACATCTGTTTCATACCTTGACCTAAGCATAGATGAGAGAGATGCAAAACAACACATGCATCTACAAAGACAAGTCGTTTCATCAGACAGTGTAGCATTATATCCATGGACTGATGAGAACTTTAGAAAAGGTTTATCTTACTCATTTGGTGGCTATTTCAATATTATTATGGTGTCTGGTGTAGTAGGTCAGTACATTGACCTGGGGCGGTATTTATCAAACAACTTAAGTTTTTCTTAAGTTTTGACTTAAGTTTCATTAAATTGAATAAGGT
>JAULBR010073826.1:0-14020 GCA_032355825.1 Melanodrymia aurantiaca
TACGCGCTAAGACTGAGATAAAATGGTAGTTAAAATGGTAGTAGTATCTACTTACGCGCTAAGACTGAGATAAAATGATAGTTACAATGGTAGTACATGTAGTATCTACTTACGCGCTAAGACTGAGATAAAATGGTAGTTAAAATGGTAGTACATGTAGTATCTACTTACGCGCTAAGACTGAGATAAAATGGTAGTTAAAATGGTAGTAGTATCTACTTACGCGCTAAGACTGAGATAAAATGGTAGTTAAAATGGTAGTACATGAAGTATCTACTTACGCGCTAAGACTGAGATAAAATGGTAGTTAAAATGGTAGTACATGTAGTATCTACTTACGCTCTATGACTGTGACCTGTGCTCGTGTGGGTCGTTCTCCAATCTGCAAGGTGTATTCAGCCTGATCATCAAGTACAGAATTCTTGATCACCAGCTTGTACGTCTCTCCTTTCTGAATGATATCTCCTCTACAATAGGCAAATGATATGTGATAAACATCTGAAGAAAATTGATTGAAGTGAAAACATATTTTATTGCTTTTAACAAAAGTATTAGCCACAAGTTTCACAACTTACTAGACCTTCTCCTTAGCAAATGATGCAATTCATACCAATGCATGTGAAATCATATTGATATCCATCAAAGTTAACACATTAATGATTGAGTATTTAAACATAGTTGGTTTTACCATTTCAACGTAAAAGAATTTTTAATCCCAGTACCGGATCGAATCCAGAGCGAGTGCTCCGCAAGGATCAATGGGTAGGTGTACTACCACTTACACTGACCAGTATCCACAACTGGTTTAACAAAGATCATGGTATGTGTGAAAGTGCATATAAAATATCCATTGCTGCTAATCAATTTGGAGTAGCAGGTTTCCTATCTCTTAAGCCTGATGTAATGAATGAATGATCTGAAGTTTAAAGTCGCTTCAGGATTATTTCACCTATATGCGACTAAGCCTGATGTGTAAATTACTGCACTATGGAGGCCGTTATAACTAGGTACATGTATGGTATGTCACCTACATGTAATGTTCAATTATTTACAATGTTCCGAGTCAGTGACTGAATAAATAGGTACGGTGTCCTGTCGAACAGTCAATTATTTTAAATTGTCACATAATCATACAGTCATTCCAGCATTTAGACGAAGATTACCTGAGATCTGGTTCGAAAGGTTGACCATTCTTAAACCACTTGGCTGGGTGTTTGTGGGCGTTGGTAGCCTTACATTCGAGAGTCAGAGTATCTCCCTCCTTGACCGTCTTCGCCTCCAGCTTCTTGATGAACTTGACGTCCGCTGAAAAACACAGTCTTCACATATAACTACACACAATTTACTCAAAATACTATTCCTCATGGATGAAGTAAATTTGGTAAACAGTATAACAAATTTGTATTTATCTTTTTTGGATTAAGACACATGTAAGAACACAATTTGTTTTAACTATTTTTTCAAAAAATATAAATAGGTGAAATTTGTTAAACTAGCAGAAAAAGTTCTTACCTGTTATAGTATCGTGATTTGTATGTGTTTGAATTATAAATATAATATTATTGTAGTTTTAAGTTGTTTTGTTAATAATGGCACGTGTCATTTCATAGTCACTAACAGAACGCATCTTTTTTTAAGTCTAGAATGTCTGTAAAAGATGAAAAGACAAACAAATAGTTAAAAATATATTTGATATCTTACGTGAAACATATAGTTCAGCCGATGTGGTCTGTTCGAGAAGTTTACAATAGTATTTGGCATCGTCTTTTGTGCTACAATTCTTGATAACAAGTCGTCGTTTCAGATTGTCTTTCTGGAACTCATACTTGCCTCCAGCTTTCAGTTCCTGGAAAAACCAATCATTTTAAAACAATTCCAATCACTAACTCTTATAATAACAAATGTGCAAAAACAAAAAACAACCCATCAAAATATTAATTTTTTAACATGTGTATGTTAATTATTTAACACATGTACAATGTATGTTAATTGTTTAACATGAGTTCACACAATTAGAGTCAGACTGTAGACTTAGTAGTTAGTAAAAGTAAACTTAGTACAAATAACAAACATTAAGAAGTTATATTTTGTTATTCATTTTAAATACAATATATAATACAAGACAGAACGAAAAATACAACCATGTGATTTAGCGTTTAAATTAAATTTGAAAATCAGTACAATATAGACAGCCCTCAAAAATCACTGCGTTAATAATCAATGTCGCCACAAAAACTAAAACAAAACTGATTCATGACAGCATTTTATTATTTAAGTCTGGACCGCCACAGTTAATTCCTGATAATTTACTAAAATGCTCGGAATGTTGCCATTCAATATAATTTGGTTTATTCCAGTGATTTCTTTAAAATGCTGTTGCATTGCCATGACAAAATTAGTTTCCCAAGGCAATTAGGTGCCATTGCAAAATTGTCCGAATTTGGAAGGCTGTGTAAAAATAAATATTAGAACAATACTGCATGCCTGGAAAAAAACACAGCAAACATTATTATTAAAGGATTTCCAGCGAATATGTCACTGGTAATAATACCAAATAAAATATTATATGTGTTTCTGGAATCCGAACAACTCTGTTTTTGAACTTTTTTTTAAAAATAAATATATAAATATTTATCAAAACATTCTTGGTTTGTTCTTCTAAAATAGAAATAATTAAATGCTTAATGTACTAACTGACTCAATATATTAGGCAAGTAACAGGAAGCACATGTATTATTTTATTTGGCCTAAGGACGGTAATTTGTCTCACCTGTAAATCGGTGATTGTCCTAAGCTATTGAAGTGAACAACACATATCCAGCAAATCAGGATCTATGTATTCATAGCCATCCAAACCAGCATGCAGTTGTGTGAATCTGTGGGTTCTTTTCAATATTTGTAATATCCGTCACGTATCAATCTGGGCTTCATGCCATACACAAACAATGCAAACCTGTAAGGATTTATTCAAATAACACATAGGCTCTCATGCTAAACATGTAGGAAAGTAAAGTCAGGAATAACTAAAGTAAAAATAACTATTCATGCAGTAAATTATTCTCAAGATGTGGTGCACAATTTGAATTAACGACCATGGAAAAACATTATGTTTTTATTCCAAGCTTAATAATTGTTTGATATTAGACAAAGACCACTTGCATACAATAATTTTTTTTTTTATGAATTTGGCTGTCAAAATTAATGTAGTAAATTAAAATACAGGACATAATCAATACAGTATTACAACTTTGAATCAATTACATTCCATTTGTTTTGATGTTACAATCTCAATAATTATCAAATTATATTTGACTAAACATTTAATTTTTTTAATTTGGACGACAGAAAAATAGATAAATATTTTCAAGAATTCCTAGATGTTCCGTGCAATTTCAAGGAAAGAAAACAATTGGTGCATTGATGTAAGGTTTCATAAGACTCATAGAAATATAAGATAAGAGTTGAGGTTCTCTCCCTTGTCTTTTATCAGTGAAAGGCTCACTACACAGGATGCCCGTCATTGAAACTCATGTTAAATTGTTAAAATTCAAATCAGAGTTGTTAATGGTCAGTTTTCATTAGCACAGTTCAGTGCAGCCAGGCATGGGGATACATTTTCCCAATACATTTTCTGAAGACTTTTTTGTCCTGTTTTCACTTCTTAACACGCATCACTGGCATTGTAATACTATTGTAATACACACTCTCAAAGAATCTTGTTTATGAAGATGCATTATAAAGTAACAAACACAACCAATACATGACACATTTCGTTCATCAACTACCCGCCGATACAAAACACTGAAAAACAAGCTAACACGCAGGAATAATTTTGTAATGTTATGTGGCACAGCTAAAGTACTTAGAAGCGATCAGTCACAAGTTTGTGATGCCAAATGAGTCGGTTATAAACAATAAAAGTGTTCAAACTCTTCTCAGACACACATTAGTGGCATTATATTCATACAAGACATGATATGCAATTTCACTCATTTTTAAGCAACTTATATAATTACAATTTTGTATCAAATCATTTAATCACTGTATACTTGAACTTAAATTAAAAAACGCTAGTGATTTCCCACTTTATGATAATTACGTAACTGGCAGAGCGAGTGAAGATAATTTGGCACCAAATCTGGTGACTGATTGCCTTTAAGTACCAACAAGCTGCCATGCGGTGCAGGCATGTAGTTAGTACCTCTTCATCACATTCATATGTTTTCAAATTTACTGTAACTATCTTGCCCGCTTCAGTCTGAAAACAAATGCCATTAGTAACACTGTGTAAAACATCCATAGATATATGGATTATAGGATAAATAGAATTCACTACTCATGTTTTTTAATATGAAAATATGTAGCTTGTCTATTTAATCAGTATTTGTCTTGGCAGAGCCTTGACACATATCGATTAATCTAGACTCAGTATAAATTTACATTATTAAAAAACACTAGTGACAAATCTTCAATGTATTAGGTAACTGTTAAAATCATGCAAAATATGTTTAGTATGTTAGGAAACATATAACAAAAACTTGGAACCATTGAAGCATATTATTATAAATTAATTAGCTAAAAGTGTGAATATTCATCATTACAATAAAAAGTCAATAATCAAATGTTTTAAATACAAATGATAGTACAAGTTGACACCAGTTTTATGACCAACACTTCCAATAACTTACTGACATCAAATGATCGACACTGATGTTGGAATCCCAGTCTGTTGATTTGATTAAAATATCAATAAAAGAGAAGCCGATAAACTTACTACATTTGTTCTCAGAAGTTCTCTTCATGTGAAGGTCGGCTATTCTACCATCATAGAATTGTTTTTGCATAATATTAACATGTAAATATATCGCTTTTTGTGTCATCAAATCTAATAAAGGTGTACATAGTGTTGAGTTTTACTCCTCGAATCTTCATTCGCTGAAAACCACATCAACTGAAAATTAACTAGTTTCTATAGCAACTAAAATATGTATCCTTTAAGATTTTACATGAGATTTTTATGAATATTTTGGTTCATGTGATTATTTTATACTACATTGGTGTAACCAAGCAACATGTGTATACAAATATACTACATTGGTGTAACCAAGCAACATGGGTATAAATCATTGCTGTAAAAAATAATACAAAATGAAAATATTTGTTTAGCTATTTGATAACATCTAGAATTTATGCTATGAATTTTTACAATAATCTATTTCACATTGTCTTTGTGTCCTAATGACTAAAACAGTTTTGATTAATAAACATAGTCATTTCTATGTAAACTGACCTTTTCGTCTTTGAACCAGGTAACATCGGCTTCTTTGTCACTGACGTCGCACTCGAACACAGCTCTCTCCCTCTCCACAGCTTCAACATCGTCCAACTTCTTCATGAACTCCCATTCTGGCTCTATATTATTTACAGCAAATAGTAGACTCTCAACATATTGATTTCACAGCCCAAATCATGACATTAACAACTTGTTCCAGGGGAATTAAATTTGTTAAAACAAAATTAAATAGAAAATAATGGCAAAATGTTATTTTAGAAAAAAAAATATACCCGGTAATAGAAAATGTAATTAGTTTGTTTTTTTAAATCACCCAATGCTTTTAAAAATTAAGATATTCTTGAAATAAAACAAGACAGAAAAAATCATTGATAAAAATACAGATTGAGTTAATACGTATTAATCTCAAATTTCCTTTGCCAAAGTGCACATGTTAAACAAAATGGCCACTAATAAGAACATAATTGTTTTTACATATACTAAAGAAATTCATTTACGCTCTTATCAATTATAATACGGTGAAACCCCTCTAAACCGGACCCTCAGTAAACTGGAACTTTCACTCAACCGATTTCAAAGTCCTGTACAGCCTTAACTGCTTTATTTAAACCTCAGTAAACCAAACACCTCTCTAAACCAAACATTTTACTCAGGCCCAAGTATGTTCGGTATGGAGGTATCACTGTTTATTGTAATAATCAGTGAGTGACACATACATGTAGATAATAACTGTGACATTGACATCTCATACCTTCAACGTAGACGTCGCATGCAGTTGTTGCATCACCACACTTGCACATGTATTCTCCTTCATCTTCACCCGTGGCGTTCAATATGCGCAAAATACAACGGTTTTCTCGACGCTGTACTTCGTACTTGCCAGGAGTAAACTGAAAACAAACACACAAAACATGAAAAACATATTTTATTTTACTTAATATTTGTAAAGGATAAAGGAAAAGTTGATCAACTATTGGATGTAGAACACATAGTTATTTCAATACCAGGGGCCGGTTTAATGAGCGTTGCTTAACGCAATGATAGCGTAAAGTCGTCCGAACAATTGCGTTGCCATGGTTGTGTATAGGGAGACAAGTTATAGCTACGACGTTTTGCGCCACGATACTTAAATTGACTGCTGTGACTGCTTTAGTGTCCTCAAAAATTATTATTTATGTAATTGTAGTGTCATGTCATAGCTAAGGTAGTCACAAGTGACCTTATAACCTCTCCATTAAACCCGCCCCTGGTCTCCACTGCCACCACATAGACTATCTTTGTCAATTAGCATGGTTTTATCTACACTTGGTCAGAGGAAACCCACTGCCATCGCATACATGTAGGCTACTGTTACTGAATAATAGTCAGGATAGCATAAACCACGGCCTGTGATGGACCAGTCATGGATCACTGGTTGGAATGGGAAATAACCCAATGGATCCACTGATGAGGATTGATCCATCGACCTATCAAACCTCAGACAGACATTCTCGCACTGAGCTTATGTCCTGCTCGTCAAGTTTTGTTAAGAAGCACAAATACAATAAGAGAAAAGTAATGATATAATTTTATTTGAACTAATCTGCACTGTGTGTTTATACTTCAAACACAGGATCAACAGCGAAACAAAGCATACACAATACACCAACCCAACCCATTAAATAAGGTATGCCGACTTCCAACATGAAGAAAGATGTCATACACTCCAGCAGAGAATAAAGCCTTTATGCAAGATCCCACTGGCAGTGAAAAGGTCTGAATAGGCGTACAATAAACCTTTCAATTGAGAACTGTGATCATGAATGATCTCTTATTTGATGACCCATTCAGTGGAGAAGTGAAAAGATTTTCTTGTATTGGTATGTGTCAGCCAAGTAGCACAAAATGTATACCATGTACCTGATTGTGTACGTTAGCAACCCACTCCAATATGGCTGTCCGTGGAGGACACATAACTTAAAGAGAACGTAAAGTTTTTCTTAACTCGATAGTCACTGTTTTGAAACAAATATTACTAATAACAAAGAAAGTCAATTATTCAGGAGGATTTAGGCAACTAATTTTATAGTTTTAAGCTCTGTGGATTGAAACAGGACAAGATATTTTTTTAGAAAATGACAACATTGTGTATAGACTTACAACTACAGGAGTTTGGTACACGTGAACAAGATGTGACAGATTATATATTGTAGATGGTTTAGAGGATTAATTAGCAGTATATGGTGACATGTGATAAGTGTTCTTATTGAAGTGAATACAGCCACAGATAACAAGATGTATGGTGTGTATCATGATCAGCCATTGGAGCTTAAAGACCCTAGAGGAAGGAAAGTTGTGGATCGGGTTAGTATATACATGTATATTATTATTTTACAGAGAAATACATATGTTATGAAATTTACTGTAGATATTATTTTAGTTTGACATTGTAATTGAAAACAAATATTATTTAAATATTCTATTTTGTTCCAGAACAATAAATTTTGTAATTGTAAAAAATCTAAATTGGTATTTAGAAACAATACATTATGTAATCCAAATGTCAAAACCAGTAGCATAGTGAAAAGTGTATCTCTGCTCAAGTTAGAATCAAAGGAACATTCTAATAAAGTACGGTAATCACAAAATATATCATACATCTTTGTGTACAGGCTTGTGTCTCATTGTATCTCTATGAAATGATCAAGGTACAAACTATGTTCTTTTCTCAGTTGTTTCTTTTATTTCTAACTCTGGTGGGTTTAAAAACTTAAGTTAGAATACAAATACTGTACCTTTCTGATATATCACATTTTAAAATGAGCACGTAAATGGATTTATCGAAACAAAATTTGTTTAAGAAAACAAATTATGAAAAAGAAAACAAGGTTGTGTAATTGTAAACAAATTGAGTGTGGAGGAGTCTGGACTATTAATGCTATATAAATAAAATGTAGACTACAGCATTATAAGAAAAGTCTCAAAGTTTGAGTCTAGTGATATAATCACCAGGCCCGGCATCATTGTAGCCAACTTTTGTGTAGCCAACTTTTGTGAAAAGTTGTTGCTAATGTAAAATATACTAACACCAATGGCTGGTTAGATAATAACAATATGTTGTAACCATTATGTTATACATAGCACTATTATTACCTTTTCAGAGATATGAAAACACCAAACGAAAACAACACAAATCAGACTACACAGATGGAAGTAACATATTACGAGAACTTGCCAAACACAACCCGAACTACAGAAGAAGCATCGACTCCATGTCAATCAGCAGTGATGATTTCGATTTCCGCCAACACGATGAAACACAACTCGGTGAGATTGACCTTGACAGTGTTCTTGGTCAACAACTTGTGTTGTGGTCATACAAGACGCCGGACACTTCTGCAATTTTTACACCTGTCTTAGGTGACACACTTTCGTCAATCATACATTTTGCTAAATCTGGTCTCGATTTCAATCATAAGTTGGAGAAAATGACAGTCCTGCAACCTGGACAAAAGATTCCTGTTGACGTTTCAGAATTTTATGTCATCAAACCTGGTTCGGCTGTATTAATTTTGCCACGTTACAAACAGAAAGTAACCATTGAGATCAAACAGCTGAACGTGAAGTTTGATATGGAGATTAATCTTTCCAATACCGTGATGCAGCTTAAGTCTGAACTACAAGAGGAACGAGGTCTTTCACCAGAGCGAATGGATCTACTCTACAAAGACAAACCAATGGAGAACGACAAGTTTCTATTTGAATACCGAATCAACCCAAAAGGAACACTGTTTGTTATGTTACACATTCTGTACGACACTCTTGTTCATGTGGAAACATTCTGGGGCAGCACCTACCACTTGTACATTGACCCCTGCATGACGGGCATGAACATCATCTGGACCGTGTTGCGAAGAACTGTCACCAGCAACACGCCTGACATAATGTCTTTGTTCGAGCTGTACTTGCCAAAACATACCCTAGTGCTGTATCACGGGAACACAGTCATCAACTGGAGCACGTGCATGGGCTTCTACAACATCGATGATGGCGATGTTCTCAAACTCTCCACTATTGGCCTATACCATAAACTCAAAATGCAGAAAATTCCAATTGTGGAAAGCAAAGACAAGGTACATATGATCAAAGCATCTCAGTTTGACAGATGGTCAACAGTTGCACTCAAGCTACATGGACTGACTGGTATAGCAGTCAATATTATCAAACTCTACACTGGAGATACATGCGTTGATTTCTCAGAAACAATAGGTCAGTATGGTTCCCGATCTCCTACAATCGTTATGGATGTATCATTGGCAAAAAAGGACTCTGATGCAATGTTTGGAATTCCACTGACTTTTCGATTAGGTAATGGAATCACTGAAATCATCAAAGTAAGTCCAAACCGGAAAGTTAAAGTTGTTAGAGAAATGTTGGAACAGATTGGGGTGCCAAATGCAACAGTCCATGATGTGTATGTAGGAGAATACAGACTATCCAGTAGTAGCAAGTTAGTGGAGTCTGTGGAAGACTTCGAAACAAAAGTTGACTTGAAGCTCAGCCAATATCCTGTGTTTGTTCACTCTATGCAAAACGTCATATACAAAATGCATGTATATGCTCAAGAAAGCATTGGGGCTTTCAAGAAGAGGATTGAGATGAAAAGTGGGCTGTCAATGAAGAGTCACGTGCTGATGATCGCTGGAGAGGAGTTTGATCACGATGACCAGATGAATGTCTTTGATTCACAGCTCGGAATAAGGTCATCGATATTCCTGCGACCTAAACTTAGCTACAATGTTACGTTCATCCTCTTTGATAAGATCATGGTCAAACTGAGGATACCACTGCAGCCGAAATTCACAGAGCTAAAGCAGGTTGGTGTGCTTGATGTTAGATTTCACTTCATAATCATGTTATTCATTTAGATATTTTCCCCCAAATGTTGCCAGGAAAGGTGCACGATTACTCTCCCTTGCCTCCATACATGCATGGAGTGGGAAGTGGGAAATTGGTCACATTTTAAATCTCGTTGGCTCGAACGTGGAAGGGTCGAATACATGGCAATGCTTGAACCAATATCGAAGCCCCGCATTAAACACTTATATTAAGTTGCTGATGCTAGGGTCGAACTACCCGATGGGTCGAACAGTATCTCGAGCACCGACGGTGTTCGAGCCAACTGGATTTAACTATAATAGTCTTACTTTGACAACAAATAAATCTCTACCAAATATTCAATCGTTTGAATCACTCTTTCAATCATGGTCGATATATGACATCAGTTTATCTATTATTCCTTTTCCAGTTACATTCATATTTTACTGTGGTGCCTTTGCATCTAGAAATGATCTCTTGAATGTGTACATATACAGAATTTAATATGGTAAGTCTCCAATAACTGTTTCACATTTAACACAACTTGTAATACATTTTAATACTGCATTTTGCAGGTTCTTTGGAAGGACAAGGAACTTCCATCAGGATGCCTGGCATCAGTGGCAAACTTTCTGCAATGGTTCTATGGCAAGAAAAAGTCACGACTTAGACCTTCAGAACGAGGGTACATTTTAAAACCAGGTGCAGAGGGTCTTGACGCTGCTTATGGCAAACGGAAAAGGAAGAAGAAATACGACAAGAAGTCACAGGCTGACGATGAGGATTTAATCAAACTGATTGATGAAGTGTACATGCAACGTGGAAGGAAAAAGAAACGATCATTTTCAAATCCAGCAAATCATCTTCCATCACTTGATGACTTCCAACAGAGGCATAAGGATCCAAAGTTAAAACGAAGGTTTAGGTCAGCCGATGGCTACGATGGACAAGTAAAACATCGCTACTACAAAGAAGCCGGCCGCTCAAAACATGCTCATGGACAAAAACAAAAGTGGTATGAACAGGTAGACCAGAATCAACATCTGTATCATCCGACATCACCAGATGAGATTCTCAGAATTTCAACATATATTGAAGCTGACAATGTGCACGTTGAACGAGATTTGAATTGGCAGTGAATGTATAGTCAGACCTCTATTGACAATGAGCATGTTGAACGAGATTTGAATTGGCAGTGAATGTATAGTCAGACCTCTATTGACAATGTGCATGTTGAACGAGATTTGAATTGGCAGTGAATGTATAGTCAGACCTCTATTGACAATGTGCACGTTGAACGAGATTTGAATTGGCAGTGAATGTATAGTCAGACCTCTATTAACAATGTGCACGTTGAACGAGATTTGAATTGGCAGTGAATGTATAGTCAGACCTCTATTAAGCAGTCACCCAAAACAATAGCAAAGTTGTCCTCTTCCCAACAGGTGTTTGTTTAATATAGATGTAACTTAGCAGTGAATGTACAGTCAAACCATTATTAAGAAGCCACCCAAGTTAATAACATTTATCATGTAAAATACTTGAATTCAATTTGTTTATTTACACGAAGATAAAATACTTAAATCCCACACAGATGGGATAAAATTCTCTTATATCTCATACAGTAAAAATATGCACTTTTGCATCTTCATGGTATTAAACATCCAGCTGCATCACTACACTACAGGCTTGTTTATAATGATAAATTAGTTCTCATACAGTTAAACATGTGGGCAAGATACTCATTGTAGAAGCATCTCTGGGGTGAATGGAATTCTATTTACTCTCTTGTACAAGATCATACTGAGGGTATATAAAAATCAATTTACCCCTGGCTTTGATGCTTCTACAACTTATATTGTCATCGTAAGACAGGTGGTTGCTTACTAAAGGTAATATCATACTAATTTAAACGATTCAGAGAATAGGAAGAAGGCCTCATTAAACACTGGTGCTTGAGCTGCAGGTGTAACTATACAATTCAAACTATCAATACCAAATGATTGGCTAGACTAATGAATGGGCAAGTCATCAACAACCATACAATGTTTTGTCAGCTGCATTCACACACTAAATCAGCTCCAAATTAAGACTATAAATTAATTTTTATTGTTTTTTTTTTAAATCTAAAAACTGCATAGGATTACATTCAGTGTTTGACACTGATATTTCTTTAATGTTAACCAGATGGCAGTAATACCTGTCATAAAATCTGTTTGCACTCATTACCACATGATAGATATCATTAAAAGAAGAAAAAGATAATTAAATCAGTCACAGTATTACATTTATCTTATTTATGGTTATATTTATTTTTAAATAATGCAAGTCTTAATACATATCTGTAGATAAAACTGATAAATGTATTAAGGGATCTAAAGGAAATATTTTTTGATTGTACTTGCATATTGTTTAAATGCTAGGCGGGTAGACATTTAGATTATATAACACAAACTTCTGGATACTCTGTGTATAAATTATAATGACTCAAATATACTTCAAATAATTAACAAAACAAACACCAGTAATGTTACTGTTTGACTGAGTTGACAAAAACAGATGCTACAATATTAATATTTGTATATTTGTTCATATATCAAAATTAGGATCTTATAGAATACATGTACATAGCCATTTATTTATTAATCTGTAGTTAAACATAGAAAGATAAACCTATACAATATGAATCAGTAACTTACTGAGCAAAGATACCAGTAATTTATCATGAACAAATATAACAATAAGAGTCTAGACATTCTATACTTACATGTGCTAAATATTTCATTCGAAACCCACTTTCAGTTGTTGAATGGTTTTACTCATTGTCTATTAGAAAACACCATTCAAAATACATGTAGTACGTAGTTTGTTATACTTATAGCTTTATACTTATTATTGACGTGTTATCTTTTTGATAATAACAATGATGCAAACATAGGTTTGATTTGAGGAGACTTGCTTCAATCTTCATCATTTGTGAACAAATTATCAAAAATTGAATTATTATACATGTATTAATGATGAAAAAAGATATACTTTTATGTTTTTTAACTTCTGGTAACTTTTAAAGGCTTATCAGGAAATTTCTAAGTGAACT
The DNA here is from genome assembly GCA_032355825.1 of Melanodrymia aurantiaca. Lineage (NCBI taxonomy): Eukaryota > Metazoa > Mollusca > Gastropoda > Neomphalida > Peltospiridae > Melanodrymia > Melanodrymia aurantiaca. The sequence continues at coordinate 13,248 of JAULBR010073826.1, forward strand.
TAAGACAAGTCTTTTTAAAACCAAGTAGCCCACCCTGTTCTTTACATATTAAAACATAATTTATGTTAACGGCATTTCTTAAAGTTTAACAGGGTGTAATTTGAAACTCCTAATTATTTGTTTGAGGCCTTAGAATCATAAGTGTCACATTTACATGTAATGTACCTTCCAATAATAACTGTCTTTTGTATTACACATACCGGTACATCAGACTTTGGCATGAGCTAAATGAACAGAAGTTCAATCTCCTTAAATGGTGCTAGGCAAGCAATTTTATCCCTCTCCTTACTAAATGTATATAGAACAATGAATATGCTATGATTCACAATAATTATATTTATACTGAATAAATTACCAGTTTCCTATTATAGTTTTGTATGTTTTATTTGTTAATAACTTAGAAATATATAAATAGATTATTTTCTTTTCATAACATGATCGATTCAACAATTGTGTAAACATTCTGGATGAAATTAATTACAGACATTCTATACCTCCAGTTTCTCAGGAATTTAAACGTTATTAATTTGTTCGTGTTTCTTATTCACAATAATGATATTGACAAATGTAATAGAATAACATGGCGTGTGTGTTTTAATGTTATTCACCATGCTCATTTTGGTAAAATGGTTTAGATGGACTGTATTATCAGAACACTTCAGATGATTACATAATACACAGTGCTATCCTGTCTATGGGAAAGTGCACATAAAATATCCCTTGCTGTCATTCGTGGAAGAGTAGCCTATGTGGCGGCAGCGGGTTTCCTCTGT
>JAULBR010073933.1:0-14019 GCA_032355825.1 Melanodrymia aurantiaca
TATCAGGGTATTCAAAAATACCCTCAGACCTTTTGGACCCCTTCGGTTAAATAAAACCCCCCCTAGCTCTTGGACTAATTGGTGAAACCAAATGTGATGACTTCCAACAATAAACAAAGTTCTATTATCATTATGTCAATCATGCTTCACACGTTACCCAAATGTTTAAACTTTATTTTATGACTATAATTTATTATTAAAATACATGTATATATGTCTTTGACATGGATGTCATTTGAATTTGGAATAACAATCAGTTAGTCATGCATAACTAACCCATGCATATATACATTTGTACCTGTACGTGGCATACATTACATACATTGTAGGTGCATCACATACGTAAGCAGATCCAGGGGTCCAGATACAGTATTACTCTGTATGCTCCAGTTTTCTTAATAACTATTTATAACTCATGAACAAATTACACTTCCTTTTGAAAATTCCTGGATCTATCACTGTATGTGCTACGTAAATCTTCACTTTATGGTCGTAAGTCATAGTACATTTAGTTACCTTCAACAGATGTTACAAAGTACCTTGTAAATCAAAGGTTCACATAGCAGAGCAAAGCACAGCGTATACTGTATTCTGAGAGCATGCAGTACTGACATTCTGTAGAGCATACATGTATACATGTACAATGTGATGTGTGTTGTTATATAAAACAAAACACTGAGTTCTGAATACCTCCAATACTAACACAGACATACCCACATCTGCCCTGCTTTGCTAGCATGACCAGCCATTCCAGTAATCCAAACTTTAAGCACTGATATGCCGAGAATCCCACATTGCAGGTCTTGTAGTGCTTTCACCTTTACAGTGGTAACAACAGAGTGACAGCTGCCGGAGGTCATAATGAAATCACCTACAGTACTACATGTAGAGTCCCCTAAGACCACATTATACACACAATTCAATGCAATCACAGGGGCACATCATTTGTATTGTCCACACCACAGTAACTTCTATTTGCCATGGAAATATTTCATTCATGAATAATGTTTTTAAGGGGTGGTTCAATGCAGTGTAATACAGTCTCCAAATGGAAAAATCCTTTTTTAATTTCTGTATTGTATTCTAAGTTGAGAAGTAAATATTGAAATTCATATAAACTTGCAATGTTGACAGAGCTCAAATTTAAGCCAAATTCCCTACAAACATTCATTCTACCTGGTTAAAAAGTCTGCCAAAACGAACCAAAATTTACCAGACCTAATAATGAGGAAAAGTGTGTTTAAAAAAAATGTTTATGTAGATTCACATGTTGTAATAACTATATTTTTAACACAAGTTTTGATTAAACAAATATATTGTCGTGTTGTAACACGTTTAACATTGCTCTTCTTATTGAGTCGAGATCAAGCAAGACTACACTGATAATATATTATATGTGATTACGAATTTGCCAACACCCTCGTCACCACCGTAGCCCAATTAGCTGAGTGAGCTAAGAGAAAGCCACACATGTCGTGTGCCTGCAATGCATACACACAGAACATTCTCCACAGCATGTCTTTTCAGGACACAAACTGATGTTTATTTGTTCTATATGCATGACTTCTGTTTATAAGTGTTCAAAATATCCTGTACATGTATGTGTAAATGTACTTCAGCTGTGTTTATTTATATAGGTACATGCACATTTACTGCAAACAGGATTAATCAGAGCTTTGTAATTTATACATGGGTAAACATGTTTTATGAACAAATATGTAGACTAGACTAAACTCATTGAAACAATACTCTATTGTTAATTTGTGCACTACATACTTTTTGTAAAATACTTAATAACTTTAATATTGTTTCAGTTGATTATAAACAATTTGTCAAGCTCAGGCTATTTTCTATACCTCTAAATTTTACTAAATGTCATTCAAAATAACTGGAATCCATATGGGTGTTGAATTTTTTAGTATGTACAATGAATACTTGGTATTGTCATGTTAGCACAAACCACAGCCTTTGTTGTATCAGTTGTGGACCACTAGTTGGTGAAAATGGTAGAACTCCCCATTGAGCCTTGTGGAGCATTCATTCTGGGTTGGAGTCAGTAAGTACTACGGTATAAATTCCCATATCTCGAGTGGGATTTGAACTCCAGTATCTATCAGACTTTAACCCAATACATTAACCAATATGCCAGAGGCTGGTATTTTGATGAACTTACAGCTTACAGCTTACATAAGTATGGTACATGTGCACTTGCAATTAGCTAAGATTCAACAGGACAAATACATCCTTTTTCTTGGAATAATTAAATTAATAATAAAAAACGTGAATTTAATGTATATGATTACCGTATCTAAACTGTATTTCATTGTGCAACTTTTATCTTTGGAAGAAAACATGGTGAAATAAGAGATAGCGACTGACAAGATGGAAGATGGAGTGGGAACACGCTGGTGAAGAGAGACAACAGGTAAACTAAGCATGATCTTTTGACCTTTTCCTCAATGGGTTCAACATGTATCCTATCACATCCATCCAGACAAACACATGTCAGTACTCTTCACAAAGCCAAAACATTTTAATTAAATATTACAATAATTTTGCCATTTTTAAAAGAAAAAACAATGCTTCAATACCTGGTTCGGTAGAAATGTTAAAGGTCCCATATAGATATAATTGTAATTTGTATGCTTCAAAATGTCAGATAACAAAACAGATTTAATCTTTTGTTGCACAATCTCACACAACTTTCCAAAGCTATGAAACAGAATATTTCCAAGTAAAGCAGATTACATAAGGTGAAGTTGTTGGCATGTACATGTACATGTGTCACCATGGTAGAAACCGCAGGCCTCATTTTTAATCAGAAAAATCCAGCACATCATATCACTATCATAGCCTTGAGGCTGATAAAACTGAAGCTAAGGTAATGTAATAAGAGCTATCTGTGAAAGAAAGTTACACAGTAAATGTCAACAGGTGTTCTCTAATTAAAGCTTCAGTTCTGGTTCATGGCCGACTTAGTAGTGGTCTACTAACCAACATTGTGTCACAAGTGTACGCAAGGAATGTTATTCATCCACCGACAGTCTGAATGGATCATAAAATGTAAGAAAATACCACTACATTATATTATATAAAACAGAAGATAAGTCTGGTCTCACATGGGGCTGGTTTCAGGTTTTGTTGAGATCTACATTTAATATCTGAAATTTGATATCTTTCATTAGTAAAATACATCCATCCGAAAACTGATCCTAACTTTTTTCAATTGTAGCCCCAAGGGCTACCACCTTTTAAAATCTGTTTGTCCTATATTTTTTGGTTTGTCAAAATGAGTTTTTAAACATTTAACTAATATAAAATATTGTAATAACTTACAGCAAATAAAGCTCTAAGAAATAAAAGTAAATGTCCTGGTTTCACAGTAATATTATCAAGATTAATAACAACTAATGTGTTTAGGATTACGCAATATGAATTTCTTGTTACACCATATCCTGTCTAGTAAAATACCACAGCATAGCACTTGAGTCAACAATGAGGATGCAAAATATGTTAACAACTGTCGAGATATCACTACAAAGTGGTTGGCATTTCAATAATTTTATATTGATTAACGGGTATGTTAGGGTGTGCCTCTTTTTTAAATAATTATAGTTTTTCACATCGCACTACCAAGTGATCCACGGTTTAAGTTGACCACCTTAAACAAAAATCATGCAGATGAAGCATTGTTGATTCCAGTTTCCTATGTTGTTTTTCAATAAATTATAAAGCGTTCATTGTGTTACACATTTCCTACTGAAACAACAACATAATCAATGCCAATTAATTGGTCTGGGATATCTGCAGAAGCGACTAGCGAAGCAATCAACATTGTGTACTGTCAACAGCACTACTAGCATCAGGAGATTCCACACATCAAAGGCTACATTTCAAATAGTTATCAATTGGGTATCTGAGATACATCGAGGAACACTTGAGAGGCAGAAAAAACCAAGGTAGCCCATGGACTAATAGCTTTGAAAATCTGGTGGCCCAAATACCACCAAGATCAAGCCCTGGAATATTTTTTTGCTACAGCCCTCTAAATTCACCATCAAAAATAAATTCTAAAAAAAATGTAATTAAATTTTTTTCTTTCTTGCTAATCCACCGAGAACTCCATGGTCAATTCCTCTTATTCGACTGCAGTGTTCTGAATGTTACTATTCAATATAATTTGGTTTATTCCAGAATTTTGTAAACATACACTACATTATGATTAGTGTTAAAGAAAAGCTCACAAACATGCCACAAATACCTACAATTCTCATGACAATAAAAGTGATAAACTCGAATAGAAACTCTATAATATTAAATGGTTTAATCTTTCATATTTAAGTGATTTACCAATTGTAAGATATTTTATACATACATGTATATTTTAAAATTTGTTTGTGAATGGAGTTTAGCCATGAATTATTTTTCAGCATTTATTTAGGATAAAATCATAAATAACATGACATATTATGACCATTTAATACAGAAATAGCTTTAAAGGGTTGGGCTTTAGGCATATAGTAAGATGAAATGCATGTGTAATAACATAAAGCAGTGATTATAAAATAACCTTGACCCTTGAAGGTGTAAACTGTGGATACTATAAAGAGGAAAAACTAGATGAAAAGTAGTTAAAGTAGACAGAACACTAGTTATAGACAGAACACTAGTTAAAGACAAGTTCAAGGCTTCGTTTGTTCACATGACACAGGTAGAGTCTACACGTCACGATTCATGACCAGGAATGTTGGTCAATGTCAGCTCTTATGAAGAGTACATGTAGTTCGTTTCTACCTGAAGAAGTCAACAGTTGAAAAACAACTACATGTTACTGTTTGTACATGTATGTCACCTCGACATTAACACTTGACTAGTCCGATAGATATTCCTTTAAAGTCTTGATATTTAAGCTGATAGTTTGAAGTCATATTCACGTCTATGTTAGAAGATGGAAGCAGTGTGACCACATTGGCCAAATAGCGATTTAGCGACAATTATCATGAGCACTTGCCATTTAGTGCCATCCTTGTATTCATTATTTATTGCAGTCGACAACAGATTTTCCATTTAGAACTTCAAAAATATGTAACCCAGTATTCATCAGTTTGTTTCGTTGGATGACCAATCACAAATTTCCAAATGCAGCTCTAGGTAGAATATAGGCCTGTACAGAAGATTTGTTCTGATTGTAAAACACATTTGACATGTGTGCACAGTCCCTTATATATATATATACTGGCGTCTACAGTAGAAGCCAACCATATAAATGACAATCATCTAATTACAATAGCAGATGTATAACTACATGTATTATATAATGGGTGATCCTATTGACATAATGGTCAACCAATTGAAAATTTGAAATACACTTTGTTAGGCTCATAGTGTGCTATCTAAACACAATCAAATATTCAAATACAAATTATAATATATTATACAATGTACTATCAGTATATAAAATGTAAAATTGTGCACACACAGGGTTTATCAAGACTGTTGATATTATACAACCTTGCTGTAGCTGATCCATATGATCCTAATACGTAATAGCAAAACACATCAAACTTCCTACACCAGCATGACCGCAACATAGTTCTTCCTTACTGTATAAACTATACATTTGGCTTCCACCTACAGCAGAAGTTCGGCTGGTATAAACTTATTTGTTATATTAGATGTCTTCATTAAATCAGATTATGGCGACCTTGCACGTCTAGACATCAAAACTGGTCCAAGCATAAAAGTGAACTGAACAAGTGACATTTTTCAATCCTCACATGCCCCAATTGTTTGACTTCTTCCTTTCATTTATTATTACACGAATTAATCTTCCTGGGCATGGCACCTTGGTTCCTGGGAATTTATGTCTGTATGTATTCTCAAGTATATTACTCAGCATCAGGAACCTATTATCAGTTGCCTGTTCTTCTTGAACATATGAGCTAGCAAGGAAAGGAGGATGTTTACATAAGGAAGCAACTTGGATGTTTTTAACAGTAACTTAGTTCCTAAAAAATTTAATTTTAATATTATGTCTGTACATTTATATACATGTATTATAAAAAAATGAGATGTGAATACATGTATATCGTAAAAAATATGAAGTGATGATCAGTTTTTGTCAATGGGGAATGCCAAGTACACTAAAGTTAAACTATATGTTGGTGCACTCCAAGACCTTTGACATGATCATCGAAAGGTCAGGGTAATAATGTAAATCAGCCCTCAGTACTGGTTACCTGTAGCTAATGATCACATCAAAGAGAAGCACGTGGTCAGTAACCAATCTGATGAGCTGCTATAAATCTCTTAACAAGCAAAGATTTCCTCTCTCCCATCTGTACTTCCTGACACACTAATTGAAAACCAAAGCAATGGTCAACAGGTCAACTGCCTACAATAAATATATTTAAATGGCCTAGAAAAAATCCTATTTTGAGTCGAATTTCAACACATTTCGTCAACTATGAACTAATTTTTGGCGTGTGTAGTACCAGTACGGTAGTAGTACCAGTACGGTTGTAGTACATGCACATATTTAAATAAACACATACACTCGGTTCTTAACAGTCTAAGTTATGCCAGACGTCATCTAAAAACATTTATGGTTGTCATGGTTAAAACACTTTTCTCATTTCCATTCCCAGTTCCTTATAAGGCTTGTTTGTTTCATGACATCACTAGAACAGATTGATTACGTAAACATTTCTCTACTCGATGTCAAATGTATGGAGCTTTTGATACATGGTTTTAATTAGAAAAAGCCTGCTGCCACCACATATCAATTATCATAAGTGCCAGCAGCAGCTATTTTTCCAAATACAACATGTACATGTATGGGTACATGTATTGAAAGCCCATATATTTAACACCCAATAGCCATGATGATATGCTAACTCTTAATCAATTAGCAGCAAGGGATATTTATGAGCATTTTCTCAGACAAGCACATACCACAGCTTTTGGTGTACCAGTCACAGACCACTGAAATGATCGAATACCTTTTCTCAGTAATGCTCAGAGTATGAGTTTTGTTTATTATGTAAAACAATTTACATGTAATGGTAATATATTTACATGCATATGTAACTACATGTATAATACTGAAATCTAATATATACACAGAGATAAGCAACAGATTCTATGGAAGCATGAACTGAGTTAAAAAAATTAATATAAATTCTTAGAATATGACACTAAAATGGGTGTGAACAGGAAACAATTGTAATGTTTTTAAAAGACTTAGAAAAACACATCAACCTTTTGAAGAGAAAACAATTTTCAGCGAGAAATTGAAACCACATGGACAAGAGTTCAATAAACCGTAGCATGTCACAACATGAACAAACTTGATATTTAGGGCTACAGCTGCTTTGTAGGGAATATTATCACTTGTACCTGTGTTCACAAGAAGATCAAAGGTTGGATCAACAAAATCTATCTATTGAGACACTTTCAGTATCAAAACAAGATTGAAGTGAAGTTTTATGTGCATGTAAACATACTACTGTCACAGGAGATAGATGACCATTCAACAAGGATCAAAGTGGACAAATGTAAACAACAGAGGCTTCTGACAAATACCATGGTATTATATCCACTCGGAATACAATACCTTCAAACAATCGGTTATGGTAATCAGGAATATCAAACAAGCTAAATAACAGATTATACTTTGGTATTTATTGCGTTTTATGTCTGAATAGATTAAACAAGTTCCCATTTGACATGAAGCTTATATGTGAAAGAGTGCAATTCTAGTAATATCTATTTGTCATACCAGATTTAGCGCGTAACAAAAATACAATTATTTTACAAGGTACATACATGTACATGATGTCAGATGTAAACTTAATATTAAATAGTAGCCAAGATTTTTTATCTAGATATTTATTGCCCAAAATGTTTTACTGTGTTTATACATGTACTAGCTCTTAAAAGAATTTTTTTAAATGTTAATGTAAGATATTGCATTGGAAATTAACAAAATGAAAGAAAGTTCTTCACAATAATTATTATGTGCAATGTCATGTTCACATTTATTTTGAGATTGTCTGTGTCTTTTACCATTGTTTAAATTCTGCGACGTCACATCACAAGGTAATTAATGTCTATGCCATTGGAGCCCTCATCCATATATTTCCATACAAAGAGACAAATCTCAGGCATATTTTGGATTCTATGCATTTTTCAGTTATTTGTCTTCATCAACATGTTGATTAGACCCATGCAAAATGGCAAGCATCTCTTGCTTGCCATGGAAACGCAGCCTCATAGCTTTAAGCCACTTGTTTTAGTATCAAATTCCAGTCATAACATGGTCCATTTAGAACAGGTGCTCTTTATATTCCTCATTTAAAGTTATTTTCTATCTTTACACTGAACTTGTGTCATCTAGGGTGGTGCCTGCAACATTAACAGAAGGTCATATCCAGGCATACATCCCCTTTGGCGTAAAGCTTTTGTCAAGAGTGTTTGTTTGAGGGAATCTGGAATACCACAAGGTCAATTAGGCTTTTTCTAATTAATCTGTAACTAGTTCAGTCAGTTAACTGGTGAACAAAAAAGCATAGATTCTCTACAATATAAAGTTTCGAGACAAGTTTTAAAATCACAAATATTTCAATACCTATGTTGTATGAACAAACTTTACATAACATCATACTCCCAAATACAGCAACAATTCAAGGACAACATCAGTATACATTCATCCAACAGGTTTGGAACAGTCCATGTTATTGGGTTTTAGAAAGTAAAAATTGTAACAATGCTTGTTTATGTTCAGATTATAAGAATTCAATTCTTGACAAATATGGATTTAAATTTCAAGCTTTATCTTTTCTATAATTATATACATGTATACACTGTATGTATCTATAGAGATGACATTTTGTCTGCCAAGAAACACTATTTTATGTTATTATTAATCAAGTGATAAATTAAAATTTATATAAATTTTAAAATAAACAAATTTAAAAACTAAATATAATTATTAAGTAAATTAGGAAAATATATTAAATGTATTTAAAAAAATGTTAAACTTAAAAATAAAATAAATTTTTAATATAACTACCAAAATTGTATCTGTTCTGCAATAATGAGTAAAAGTACTTTGGACTCAGTCCCACATACATGTACAATAAAAGTAATAAAAACTGTTATAGTCTATAGTCTATACAGGTAATCTCATTATGTGCAATTTGTATAATAAGCATGAAATGCACAAGGCAGTCCCAAGCATGTCTAGGCATATTATCATCAGCATCAGCAGATACATGATTTCATGTGTGATACAGATAGATTGTGTTTCAAATCATTCAGCAAGTTTGTCTACAACATGTGTCGCTGTCGATCAATATAGATAGCATTGTTAATGAAATCAGACTTTTTACTATCCAGTAAACTGAATGTAACCTAAGTATGGCAACTTAAAACATTCAAGTGTACATTTTCTTCTACATGTTCAAACATAAAATGTATAACAAGAAAATTTAAATACTAAAATTGAACCTGAAACCCAATCAAAAATTTTCATTTTATGTCTTAGTTCAGAATTGAGTGAAGATTTCACATGCACTGATGTGGTCATGACATGTTGGGATTATTATTGCCTTGCCTGTCAATCCACACAACATATTTGATGGTCCAAGTGTGGATATAGCTGGAATCACAATAGATGTAGATTTGATTATGTATGTAGTATCTCCAACTGTATAATAAAACCCAACCCACATCTTTACATATGTAAAGTAAAGTAAGGTTTGTTTTATTTAACGACACCACTAGAAACACTTCGATTATAAATCAGCAGTTATTGGACGTCGGAAGAATGGTTATATTGACAAATGGTCACAGAGGAAACCTGCTGTCGTCGCTTCATGGGCTACTCTTACCAAAAAACAGCAAGGGGTCTGTTACATGCACTATCCCATAGACAGGATAGCACACACCACGGAATTTGATAAACTGGCTGGAACGGAACTTTACATATGTTGTTGTGACTTTGTCAGTGATTGTCAAAAGGAATCTTTATTTAACTGTCAGGGAAAACAAGGGTATTATAATGTTGATTTCTCCCCACCCCCAAATATAGGATTGGGTAATGGCTTCGACTGTTTTTGTAACTTAGTAAAAACAAGTAATAAGTCAGACTGTAATAAAATGAACTCCATTTCCTTTGACGAACTCCCACACATGTAAAAAGGATTAAAGTTTACGCTGCACATGATAATACCAATACCGGTTCAGTAAACACAATGATAAGTGCTTTGAGTTTAGACATGTCATATAAACTACATAGGAATACTTCCTCTAAGTCTTTCACACCAATTTATGAGTAGGCAATTGGTTCAGAATGAACTACACTCAGTCAAAATATTAAGGACCACTGATTTAAAAATAATAAATTCCAAAATTACCGTGTTACAATGTTTACTTCCTTTTCAAATAGTTCAACATTATTGTGTACATAGTAAGTGGTATTTGACTTACATTGTACTTTTATAATAATTTTATTCATCTGTTTTTGAAATGATCCAAAAATGGGTGCAAACACAAAATGTAACTTGTGTAATGAATGTATACTCAATTTTTAGGCCTATTGATCCATGGACATTACGTACATGCATTGGCATTAACACGCAAATATTTAATGTTAATTCTGCTACTTCTAGTATATTTAACTTATTTTATATACATTGGTTTTATTTTGCTTCTAGAGAATAAGTAGTTTTTGTTCCTATCCAACATCAACATGTGATCTATCACAGACTTGCCATCCTAGTTAAGGATTATTTTTGCACTGTTGCTAGGATGCTGGTGTTGGTAACAGTGTGCTTTATGTCAAATGTGGCAGAGCTTTAGATTTAACACCGTTTGTCAGATAGGGATAGTCTAAAAATGTTCTGTAATGTGTGTCTGCTGTCCAGGATAATGTAGTGGAGTCAAATTATTGATAGCATGCATATTTTTAGCTGCTGGAACCATGTTGCAGATAGTGGTATCACAAATCAAGATTGCATGTCTGTTATTTAGTGATGTAATAGGTGCACATCAGGTACAAACCAATAAACTCCAGTAACGATATTAAATATGATCAGTGGGCGACTAAAACAGTAAACGGTTGTGTGTTGGCTTTAGACGGGAATTCACTTTTTCTTTCTTCCATGGCCTAAAAAAACATGTTTACTTACAGGATCCGAAATTAGCTTAGTAGTAAAACATCTGCCAGAGGGTGAATCCTCTTCAGTAGACTCATTGATTGTTTCCAGTTCCAACCAGTGGTCAAAGGCTGGGTATGCAATATCCTGCCTACCACAGCACTTGGTAAAGTACATACAAAAGATCCCCTGGTTTTATTTGAAAAAGTATAGACTGTGTGGTGATAGCATGCCTCTTCAGAGAACCTGTTGTCGAAATAACAGTGTTTGACATCTAATAGCCAACGAATCTATGAATATTAATGAATGTGTTGGACCAGTTTTAATAATTCAACATCTGTGTCATTTTATCCTTTAAATAATACATGCAGCTTTTCAAAATGGCAATAAGCAATGCAATTTGTTATTCACTGTTCAAAGTGGTGCTTTACTCATAAAGCTAAAACAATACAGTTGTGTAAACTTAAAACTAAATAGTAAACTATTCAAAAATGAATATTTAAACTGAAAATGCACATTTGATTGCAAAATGTGAAGGATAAGAATTACTTGCATATAATCAAGGTGAACAGAAATATTTACATTTATTTTGTATTCTTAATTCAACTAACAGTTTACAATTTATAAAATAGTCATTTTCACCAAATAAAATAATCTTTGACAGATTCACAGAAATATAAGATTTTTTTTGGTATTATGTTGGTAACTAACTTATTTGTGTGTGACTTGTCCCCGATATATATGCGTTGGTATATATTTGACATGTCCTATATATTTAAATCCAGGCTTCATGTTTAGTATACTTTGAATTTTATTAATTTATATCATGTACTATATATTGTAAAGACAGGCAAGTGTTGCTTAGCAAGCTGGATGCAGGATCAATAACTGAACACTGAAAACAATCCAGCTCTTTATAAAATTCCCTGGTATGTACTGTTGTATAAAGAGAAAGTATTTATAAAAATAGTCATTTCAGCAGCAGATTTCCCCTGTGGACCATGCTTGCAAATTACTGAATGTTTGACATCCTACAACAAACTGATGTTCCATTAATCAAAGTGCTCTAGTGGTGATGCTAAACTCACTTTAAACCACATTTCAATTATATAGCTTGGCCATTTTTACATAGAACTTTCTTGGACTGCATACTAAGTGGTAGCGCTAAGCAGTGGTAAGTACTGTAATATATCTAATACATTCCAAGTTCACAAAGTCCACAGTTAGTTAAACATGTATTATCCAGACCTCACAAGTTGCGTACATAAATGCCAAGGATGTCACAACTAAAGAGCCATTGGAACTGACAGGAACACAAGCCCCAGAATGGCAAGTACAGATATATACAAAGCACAATGTCTGATTATTACCTGCACATGCAATCAAACGAGTTTCCTTTAAGTCAAACAGACTAGCAAAGCACATAACAAAAGGAAATAACTACAGTCTACTACAGATGGCAAACACATGACACTAAAAATATAGTTCCTTATTCAACTGACTGACAACTTAATATGTCTGTCTTGTACAATAATGTTATCTTGAAGAACGTACCCTTGCAAGATTATTATTTTCATGTCAGAAAATATATTTGGAATCAAAATATAACCACAACTATTGCATCTGCAAACATTCATCAATGACAAACACTCATTTGATTGAATCAACTGATAAAGACAAAAGAGTAAATCTATAATAATTATATGCCGTCAATTTAAAACAACTTCTTATTGTTATGCAAAGAGTAGCTATAGTGGCGAGTGTGAGTGAGTGTGAGTGTGAGTGTGTGTGTGTGTGTGTGTGTGTGTGTGTGTGTGTGTGTGTGTGTGTGTGTGTGTGTGTGTGTGTGTGTGTGTGTGAGTGAGTGAGTGTGTGCATGCGTGCGTGTGCATTATACAAACATACATATATAATTTATACATATATTGACATCCAAAACTGTGTATAGTGAACTAACAGGTTATTGATTGCAACAGATGCCCTGACAAGGGATGGAGGTGGAGGTCATTATGCCAGAAGTTATCACCATATAGTTTGATTGACTACCAAACACCAGTGAACCAATTCAAGTGTCTGCTTCTAAGGGTCAATGAAAATGAAAATTGCTCAAATAACAGATACAGAACTAAGTGTTCAACCTAATTATAAGTATATATATATATATACAGTGTATATCATTGTACATTTATTATGTCAAGTTATGATTTGTTTTACTATAATTATCCCTTGAAATTTGCATAGACAATAAGCAATGCTTCTGCAAAAGCTATCACAAATTATTTTTTTAATTGTCTTAACACCGCCATTCCACTTTGCTCCACACCCAATTCATGATAATAGACAATTTATAACTGATTGCAATTTTGCCATTCAAATTATTTTTGTTTATGCCAGTATTTCATTTAAAATTCATGTCGCAATGTTGTGACAAAATTAGTTCAATATTTAAAGATCTATTTTAAATATTATTTGTAGCCTTCATCATTTTATTAGCATGACAGTGAATTTTGTAAAACATTACTTTGATATTTCTGTAAATAGTTTTGTAATTTGCCATCTGTGTTAAATGTGTTGCACTCAGACTAGCTGAATTGATTTGTATATCAAACTATTAAATCAGTAGAAAAGCTGTGTAATCTGTCGGTGTATCTAAACTAACACATTGTGCAGGTCCCATGTGCATCTGGCTAAAGAGAATCGCTCACGTTTTTCACGGGGGAAAATAGGCACCACGTGACTGGAGGTATGGAGCTCGGTCTGAGTAGAAATAACATTGTGTCTCAGTTCGCTGCACTCCAGATAATAGCGTGACCTTAAAAGTGTAACAACTTTTCAAAATGCTATTTATAGCGATCGATGC
>JAULBR010074021.1:0-14019 GCA_032355825.1 Melanodrymia aurantiaca
TTTCTGGATCTGCCACTGGTCACTGATCAGAATAAACTGTGTCTAGATGATTATTTGTAGGAACTTTCTGCATGATGTAGGAGAGCAGTGTTTACACTCTGGCTACGAAAGTAATCCCGACTGACTGCCTGCATGATGGAGGATAGGAAAATATGAACCTCAGAATAGGTTTTTGCAGGGGTTCTAGAATACGGTGGCCCGATGCCCACGGCCAGTTATTTTTACCCTCGGGCCACTTAATAATTACTTTGGGCGTGCCCGATAGCAAGTAAAAAACTTGATTTACTTAAATTTGTTTTGGTATTTGGCAAGTGAAATTTAAAATAATTCTAGAACCCCTGGTTTTTGCTTGCTTAGGCCCATTTTAGAGAAATTTTTTTTTCTCTCAGCTTGAATTCTGTCAGTCACAATCAGACACTGATGACTGTTTATTTGTTTGTAATTACATGGTATCATCCACTGATACAAACTACATTTTGCATTCATTATTACTTTTAAACCAAATATGCACCAAAAATATGTATTCTTTTGACATGGAATGTTATCTGTATATATATATATCTACAAGAATTGGAATATTTCCCCAGCATTGCATTGCATCTTTCGTCTTTGCTAGCTCTACGACCAGACTTTGCATTCACAACTATCTCGAGAGTTGGTTTGTGTCCTAGTGATGAAGACTAACAATGTACACAATCATGATAAATAGAAAACAAAACAACATTAACTCTATGGGAAGATCCAGGTTTGTGACCAGTGTTTCAACGTGAAAACACCTGTCATTGAAACCACTTATTGTGCTTTATGGATACGGTATCCATAATTATATGTCTGAAATGTATAAATAATAACATGTTGGAATTGAACCTGAAGTCTTAAAGCATGTTTATTAAACTTTTCTGTTTTGCATATTTAATTAATTCCAAGACTCCAAATAGGAATTTCTTTCCTTCATGTTTAGTCTTTCAAACAGAGTTGTATACAAAAAATAAATATACAAAGCTGTAGTTGGATTTTAAATACGCATAAGAGATTATTGTTTTTTTAAAGTTAAATAAGCATGTAAAGAACTCCAATCAACATTCCTGAAGTTTAAATATGTATTTGAGATTATTGTATTTTAACAAATTAAATAGCTATTTATAAGCATATAATTAGAACTCGAATCAACATCCCTGGATCTACACATAGTTTGCAAAACAAAACAAAAAGAGATAAACAAATAAATAAACAAACCCACAAACATTATGCTTTGGCACAAGTTTCAGTCATAGCCATTAAGCCACTCAGTACCTTCATACGGACCCCAACTTCTCAATCACACAAACTGTAAATGGGTAAAAATCCATATAAAACATGAATGAAGAAGAAATAATAGTAAAAAACTAAAATGCAAAAACCTTTCAGGTATCTTTCAATGGAATGCTTCAATCAGCCGGTTGCTCGACAGTCTTATAAATATCCGTCAACTATGTACAATATCCAACAACACCCCCATGTTCGTTGTCTCAACCAACACGGGCTACACACATCTTTCAAAAATGATTGAATGTCATCGATGATCATGTAGTTTATCTTACAAAATAATATTCATGAATAAATGATCAAATAGGTATGGACTCTATGGAGTAGATATTTATTTTTTATACTGATCAGGATTTTTTACCCATATATTTGTTTGACCAGTCATAAACCTCAATACAAACATGTGCTCATCACAAACAAGTATACATAAATATGCTGCCTTCGGACATGTTTGAAATCATTTCTGATTGGTTTATATATCTGGTAGCTACCTACCAGCATTCATTGTCATTTGCGGTGCATTCACACATTTTCTCAATACATACTAAAAAAAGGACAAGTACTATTTATATTACAGTACATAGAATTAGGTGCTCTAAGATTTTGTCATACATTTTGTTTTAAATGCGGTAAAGCATAATAAGTCAATATTCACAGTATTTCACATGTACATGTGTATTCAGTAGGTAAAAACAAGAAAATGTGTTCGATCACATTTAAAAGTTTTATTCAGGAATAAAAGATAAAGACATTATCACACTCGAGTAATTTGATTTTTAAATGTGACCATTTGTCTTAAAGGGAATCAGTCGGGATTATTTTGGCACCAAATTTATAGGCTTCTTATTAGTTATGCTTCTTTCGTTATCTCGACAGTTCAGCTGGTGTAAAGTCTACAGCCTATAAAATAATAAATAATTTTATACATGAATACAAGTTATTAATTTAGTGAAATTGCACATTTCTTACGAGTATGTACCAAAATGTTTTAAGATTGTTCAATTTGACTGATGCCAAAACACTATAAAAAGATGTAAGGTAACTGAATGTTGACAATTACATTCATAAAAAAATATTAAAATCTGTTTATATGTAAAAAAGATTTCACAACACAAATGATTTCATCATTTTGTAATGATTAAATACTGCACTCATTATAAAATATTATTTAATTTATTGACATGTGGTGCACCCAGTATCAAATATTGTTCAATCTAATATTGTGTAGTGCACCCAATATCAAATATTATTTAATCTATTATTGAGTAGTGCACCCAGTATCACGAAACATTTTAATCTATTAATGTGTGGTGCACCCAGTATCAAATTCACTCTTTAGCGGATTGAGAAGTTCACATGTTTCTTTCACTTCATTCCTAGCCAAGTCTTCGATCGAGACTATTACATTCTCACAAATTTCAGAAAAAGGAAGTTTTTAAAAACTTAAAAGCATGACATCTTGTACATCAATGTGATTAAAATCAGATCATACGTCTGCCGCAATACATAGAGAATGTAGGATCTGATGTTGATCAGATTGATTGCACATGTAATAATCGTTTATGATGCCAATGGAAAAAAAAAGTGTTACGGTGACCAATATTTCATCACATGCACCATTTGATAGTTTTATTTAACCTTTACTCATAACAAAAAATATATTACTCTTTACTATTTTTTGGAGTATTTAAAAAATTGCATCACAATTAATAATAAATTTAATACCGGTAGTCAAAAAGTGAGGTTTATGCAACAAGAACCTAATCGCAAGGACTTGGCTAGAAAAGGTAAAGGACAATACACACAATACCGTAAGCTGTATAATGCTGGTACTGGTATTTACTGGTCCGTGTACAAAGCCCGCACTTCTGCCATATAATAACGATACAAAGTGGACCACAGATCGTGTTTGTGTGTGGAGAACGTGAAGGTGGGATCTCGAGAGAGAATTTGGTTTTATCTCTTACAATGGAGATCGCAATTCCATGATGGAACAGATATTAAAACAAGGATGTTAGATTTAAATGTTCAAAAGTGCATCATGTTTATAATAACGTGGGCACCTCAAGTCTTGTTATTTGAAATATGCAGGTGAGTTAAAAACAACTCACCTAGATCAATTTTTTGTTGGGTTGGGGTGGTTACATGAATTGTTTTACAGCGATTATGATGGGGGAGCATTAAATGCAAGTACAGACAGTACAATATGGGGGAACTCTCCCACATGTTTATCCCACTGACTCGCCCTAAACAACACATGTAACGATCTGTGGTCCATGAAATCAGTCGCAAAATAATAACATGAAAATTTGTCCTCTGAAAGATTAACACATACACATAGTGCATGTTAAATATCGCAATCACTGGTGACTTGCATCGGATCACATGACCACTATATCTGGCATGTCACTCCAAGAAAAAAGCATCGCAGTATAAAATGTCGGCAGGAGAGAGGGTAAAAATTCAAATTTGTCATTTTTGCAAATTGGCAACAACAAAAAATGAGTGGCATAGAAATATAGTTCATCAATGGGGATGTAACCACGAATTTAAAAAGTTATCTAATTTTTTTATTTATTACTACCGTACCTCAAAAATAATATAACTAAAGAAGTAGCGGAGGGAGCATGGGTGGGGTTTGAACCTCTAAACCCACCGTGTATATGCACATGTAGTTTGTAGGAGCAGGGCGTAGCTCAGCGCAAGAATGTCCACCTGAGGTTCAATAGGTCGACTCTTGGGATATTTCCCATTCCAACCAGTGATCCAAGATTGGTCTATCAAAGGGAAAGTGCACACAAAGATCTGCTGCTGTTATTCGACAAAGTGTCGATATAACTGCATTTGACATCCAATAACCGTTGATTTGTAATAAATATGTGTTCCAATGGTCAAAGTTTATCTGGATGACGATGATTGAAAAATGTATAGCCATTGTAACTGAGAAGTTGGGAGAGGTAAAAAGGATGTAAGAGTGATAGGCAGCTTTGTCCGGACATATCCCCGATCCGCATCAGTAATATTTCAGAGGACAGATTTGATTGCATGTCATCTTCAACGACAAAGATTCAAACACATTTACATGATAACATGTTAAATAATTTATAATAATTACATACATACAAGTGCACCAGAGAACGCCATCTTGTTTCAATGGGAACTGACTGGTGTCTTTACTCAGGTAAAAACTGTCCACGCTTCACATCCAACTTATATCAATATAAGCTAATCATTATCACATAACAGTCCTTCGAGGAACTATTAACATTTTACTCAATCTACGCATAACACTACACCTGAGTAGGAATACAAGATCCAACAAATCGATGCAATTTCCGATCAAACACATTGATGCAATTATTTGCTAAATCAAATGGAATCACAACTTCACAAAGTCTACGGTATTTGTTACCGTAAAACCTTCAATAAAACCCTTGATTAAACTAGCAGAAATATTCACCGTTGATTCCCATGTTATTAAAATTACATATTAAGAGTTTATCGTTTTTTCCCCACCAAATCGCCAAAAAAAATTGCCGTGGATATTACCAGTCTACGTAATGTAGCTGTATTGCATGATGGTTAAATGAGGTGCAGTGGGAGGCAGTTATTTGGGGTATGGGAGAGGGACTAAATTAATACCAATTGGAATTGTTAACGATTTCAACACATTACTGAGACAAATTTGTGATGAACAAATAAAATCGTGACTCTTCAATCCCACTTGTGCACCTAAGTGGTTTTTTTTTCATTTATATGTCCTGGGTATTTGTATCTACTAGTAGATTTAAGTTCCAGAGTGCACAACAAGCCCAGTTTAAAAATTGAAAAATTGCTGACAATGCGATCTTTACATCGATGTCGAATAGAGTTCTTGACAGTACACATCATAAACACGGCTAAATTTGCATTCTTTTTAAAGAACAACTGGTTTGGTCGAGCGGTTATGGTGTTGGACTGTCAAGTGTCATGCGAATCAGTGCAGTAGGTTCAAATCCCACTTGTGCACATAAACGTATTTTCACTCAGTGATGTATATGACCAGTACATGTACTAGAGTTTTACGGAGCGTAGCACATTTTAGACATTTGGTAATCAGACCAATAATTACTCGATAAAACAAAAATCAGTAAGTAATCTGTAGGAATGAAATAGAAATCTACATTTTAAAATCAATTGCAGATGCACTGACACATCAAACACATACCGATAGTTTTGGTTCTTTCAACTAAGACTTAAACCGTTTAGGTTCATGGTTGAAACGTACATTCACTTTGAATAAAAAATATTATAATTTGGCAATTTTTGAGTCATGATATTGGTGTCGGTACTGTCTGAGTATACACGCAGGATTTCCTAGCATCAAGTTCACAGATATATATATATATATTATTATGATATGAGAGCACTGATTGGTGGGTTTTTAAACGTCAAGTCGCGTGTCTAAAATAATGCTATAAGGCTGAACACTGTCTTGAAATCTGCACAGGTTCCGACTTGATCATCAGCGATTCATGCGACACCGAACTTAACATCAGCGGTTGCGGTAAAATTTGTATTCGATTCGAGTCTGCGAAATGAGCAAGGGCGTCGTATTTTGATTTCAGTGCCGTCAGTTCCATTTTGACGACGTCGTTCTCTCGCTGTAGTCGGTCGACCTCGGACTTGAGTGTTTCCTTCTCCGTCTCCAGCAAGTCTTTCTGAGAAATTCTCTTCTCCCGGCAGTTGGCTGCGTAGCCTCTGTTTTTCAGAGTTCGACGTCTCTGTTTGAGCTTAATGACCTCGTCACGTGTTAACCCCTTTAACAACTTGTTGAGTTCTTTCACCGAGAGCGCCACGAGTTCGTCATCACTGATGGATGTCGCTCGGGCCATAGACTCCAACCTCTCCTCTAGCTTAATCTGTGATAGAAAGATCTGCAACGAAAAGAGACATAAAGGTATTAATAATAATTAAAGATGAACTTTGTTTGTTTAACGACACCATTGGAACACGTTGCTTATTAATCAGCGGTTTTTGGATGTCAAAGGCATGGTTATAATATCGATAATTGGTCACAGACAAAGTTTGTTTGCTTAATGACACCATTGGAACACGTCGCTTATTAATCAGTGGTTTTTGGATGTCAAAGGCATGGTTATAATATCGATAATTGGTCACAGACAAAGTTTGTTTGCTTAATGACACCACTGGAACACGTCGCTTATTAATCAGTGGTTTTTGGATGTCAAAGGCATGGTTATAATATCGACAATTGGTCACAGACAAAGTTTGTTTGTTTAATGACACCACTGGAACACACTGATTATTAATCAGTGGTTATTGGATGTCAAAACGCTCGGTTATGTCGAGACTTGATCACAGGGTAACCTGCTTCCACCACATAGGCTACTCTTCTTTGAATACAAGCAAGATTTCTTTTATGTACACTTTCCCACAGACAGGATTGCACACACCACGGCCTTTGATAGACCAGTCATGGATCACTGGTTGGAATGGGAAACAACCCAATGGGTACCCTGAGAAGGATCGATCCTGTGATCTTCAGGCAGACGCTCTTACGCTGAGCTACGTCCCGCTCCTCTGTTGTCAGTTGCAAACACTTGTGAAAGTTATTATTGATCTCAAACACAAACTTGTAACAAAGTCGTTCTACGAACAAAATAACTTAACTAGAACATTCAGAGTCCAAGACCTGCATTCTCAGAATGCTCTAGTTTCACTGCAACACTCTAGACTATTCCAAGACCATTCTGAGAACATTAATAACATCTAATTTGTATTATTCTCTTCTCTAAAGTTTTATTTGATACACATGACATAGATTTTGGACAAATTTAGATCAATTCACATTAAATTCTAAATTTCTATAAATTTCATTTATAAGGATTGACCATAACAGTGCATGACTTCGTGTAGGAATATTTAGTTAATAATTTTTTATATTTTAAGTATTAAAATGTAATATATACTTGAAATTTGTGTTAGAATGAATGAATTGATGTAACAACACTCAAGCACGAAAAAACAGCTACTGGGCGTCACAATAAGATAAATGATAAAAGTGATATATAATATACAAATCAGTATATATAACACTGCCTTGTATTCAATACAGTGAGCGCTCATGAACAATTTGACTGGTTCCAATCATGTACTACATGTATCATATCACATTCATTTAATGTTAGATGCAAACACTTGTGACAAAAAATGTTTTTTCTCGGTAGTAAAACACTCGCCCTATTGAACGCAATGCAGATTAAGCTCATAAAAATGTTAAAACAAGTTGTGGGTGGAATCTAAATGAATCCACCACACATCTGTTGCCAAATATATTATTTTTAACTAGCTATAACCGATCACAATCCACCAAAATATGATGTATATACTGTCATTGTATGCTGACAGTATTCACAAAGAGGGCAATTTTTTCGAAACAGAAAAATATGTGAAATAGTTCATACATATAAAAAAGTACCTACTGGGTTTATTACCATTGAAAATGGAATTGCATTATCCCTATTATTAAGTGTGTACTGTACACGCTACCCATCAATCAAGAATATTTAATTAACATAATTAAGTATAACAGTATAATATATATTACTGGATACAAAAGTAACTTTTTTAATTACCTTTGGAAATGGAATTGTATTATCCCTATTATTATGTGTACTGTACATACAAGAGCTGAATTCCATTCCATCCATCATGAACTTTCACCACAAAAGCCATCAAATCAAGAGTTACACATCTACAGGTGCAACTGTCCTGTGAAGACTGAGTCAGCAGTGAAGCGGTCACTCACAGCTGCTGTGGTTGCACAAACAACTGGGTTTGATGGCCAAGTCAGCTGTCATATGTACGTACATGTACATCATGCTGACTTGTAAAGTGAAAGTCATACAAACAAGCAACTTTTCCTGACAACACCCAACTGTTTCAGCAGTTCTGTACGACACACACCTATCTCAGCATGCAAGACTTGACGTCATTAGCAAAGTTTGGGCCACTCGTGTATGGGTGTATAGTATTAGTAAACAATGCAATTTCACTAACAAATGGGCTGGTCCTTCGTAATGCAACATAAAAGCTGTGACTTCAAATTTTACTTTTCATTTCCATTTATTGTTGTGACACTTCGACACACTGTCAACCAGCAAGTTCCACCTGCCACGTGGCAAGGCCAAAAAAAATTATATAGGTGTGTTTAGTTTGTTTATTGGCACCACTGGAACACATTGATTATTAATCAGCGGTTACTGGATGTCAAACATACTGTTACAGTTATATTGACACTGGTGAAAGAAAAAAACTGCTGCTGCCACATAGGCTATTTTTACAAAATAACAGCAAGGGATCTTTTATGTGCACTTTCCCACAGACAGGAAAGGAAATAACCCAACGGGTCCACTGAGGAGGATCGATCCTTCAACCCATTGAGCCTCAGGCGGACACTCTTGCATTGAACTACATTCTGTTCCAGGTGGGTTTAGAGTAACATGCCAATATTTTATTTAGAGTAGATGGGCATCTTTTTCTGTTTACCAAATAATTTCATTCCCCCAATATAAAAAAAAACAGGAGAAAAGATAGTCATCACTAAATAATGCATGTTTGTTAATTAATGATAGGTGATGAAAGTAAGCAAGGTAATGCATTCTATTTGCTTTAATTATATACATATATAAAAATAAATAAAATAAAATAATTGTTTTCAATTTTAGCAATAAAATGTTTTGAGTAGGGGGTGAGGGGTAAAATTAGGGTAGGTAGTTTACCCTAAACACAACTAATTTTTATTTTGACCTAAATTTAATGCTAAACCACTAATGTAATGCTAAACAAATCTGGACATATTTTTAACGAAGGTACAGCAATTCATCATTTCGTGATACAATAATTGTTTTGATTGAACAGGTAAGCTGTTTTTGTTTCGCTTGCATATTTATTTGAAATAACTCTAGGCGTGTTCTGAAAGTTTTACAATCACACGACCAGATCTGTATAAATATCATTTGTAACAATGGAATATTGATTCTTTACCTGAGATTAGAGAAAGTAAATCTGTTACTGTTAGACACATCTGTTACATGTTGCACTAGTTTTCTACCTTCAGCATACTTGTACTTGTATTTTAATTACTTTTTAGCATACCGGTAACGGCGGTATGCATATGTACTGGCGTATAACAAATATCTACATGAAATGAGCTATTCAATTACACTGTATTATGTAACACTTATTAAAACAATTTTATACCCGGCTCACCTTAGACTGACTATTTCTGTCTTTGTAAGGTTATTTTTTATATTTAATTTTTTTATATTCACTTTTTTATTATTTGGACATTTTATATCCAAATTTTTTTTCTGGCTTTTATACATGTACGTTGTAAAAAGTGAATATAAATATGAAAATAACTTTACAGAGAGATAGAAATATTCGGTCTATAACCACCATCCTGGCTGTAATGATCAGTAAATGTAGCTCTATAAAACACATCTGAAACACCTTCCGTCCACACTCACACGCAAAGTTAGTTTTAGTTATACAAGGCTCACCCTGTAGGTAACCAAATTAGCCAATGGCTAGCCATTTGGGTAACTGGCTAACAAAATTTGGTAGAAATTAGTCTCTTTTAAAAAGGTGTTCGGAAGCAAAAAAAAAGGATTCGTGAAAAATTGGCTGAAAAAAAATCTTGTCCAGGGTGAGCTCTGAGTAACTTAGTTACGTTCTCTTATCCAATTACGGTTCAAGCATGTCTGTCATTATCATGCAGTCTCCAGCTGCCTCGACTGCCTGTCCAGGACAGAAGTTAGAGTGTTAGTATGAGAGAGGAAACCTGCTACTCCAAATTAATAAGTAGCAAGGGATCTTTTATATGCACTTTCCCACAGACAGGTTAGCACATACCACAGCCTTTGTTAAACTACGGCTTAAGACTGGTAGGTACTGGGTTTGAATCCAATTTGTGGCAAGGCTCAATGGGTAGGTGTACATCCACTTATACTTACCATTGTCCACAACTGGTTTATCAATGGTCATGGTATGTTCTGTCCAGTGTCTGTGGGAAAGTACATATAAAAGATGCCTTGCTATTTAAATAATTTTTAGTAGCAGGTTTTCTGTTATACTAACACTAACTTTTGCGATAGATCTATTAATGAATCAAGTTGGATTATGTTAATTCAGTGGTAATTCAATGAGGCACAAGGGTCAGCCAGACAAGGTGAATATAACCTGCTGTATTACAGTAAATGGGTCAAATATTCAGGTGACATTCCCAGGCAGGTGTAGAATTGATAGTGCTGAATCAGCAGATTGAAGGAAGTGCGGATGTGTGAATCGTTCATTGCAAACTCAGCTGTTAGAGACTGTCACTACATGTAACTGGTTTAACAAAGGCTGTGGTATGTTCTGTCCTGTCTGTGGGAAACTCAGCTGTTACAGACTGTCACTGTAACTGGTTTAAAACAAAGGCTGTGGTATGTTCTGTCCTGTCTGTGGGAAAGTGCATATGAAAGATCCCTTGCTATTTAAAAACGAGTAACAGGTTTCCTCTCTTGTACTAACACTAACTTCTGTCCTGGACAGGCAGTCGAGGCAGCTGGACTGTGTGACCATGAATGATGTGCTTGAACCTTAATTGGACATAAGCATGTAAATATGTAACTAGAGGATATTATATTCGTGTCCGTGACAGACAATGTTTATGACACGAGTGCCTAAATTATCATATTTACCAAGCAAGAGTGAGGGAAATATAATGATTTAGGTACGAGTGTCATAAACATCGTCTGTCGTGGACAAGAATGTAATATTCTGTTTATTACTGTAGACTTGTCCTGCTAAATAAGGTTGGTAGTTAATGACGTCATTGTAAAATCAAACCATGCGCCAATAAGAAAGAAATGTACTCTTACATTGTATGACTGCCAATCAGGAAAATATGTACATGTACTCTTATGACAGCCAATCAACAAATTATGCAGCCTTATGACAGCCAATCGTTAAACGATTGCCAAGAGGACTAACGAAGAGGACTAGCGATAAATATGAACCACGTTATACTGAACCTCATACATGTAGGTAATAAAAACAAAGTTTGTTTGCATAATCATTTCTGTTTCTTATTTTTGAATAATTGAATTAAAAAGGATGAATTATTTTCCCTTTTTGCAAGAGAGTATCGACATAGTTGATTATAACAAATAAGTAGCCATAATAAGTAGATGTTTGTTCAAAAAAAGGTAGACCTACCGGTAATGAAATGTTGATAATAATATTATATGTAACTCTTAAAAACTATTTTAGTAGCTACATTGCATCCAAAGTAATAATTTAAAATAAGAAAAATTAATTACTTGAATGGAGATATCGTATAATCATGGAAAAATGTAAAAATATCTTTGAATAGAGCTTAATTAAAAGGTAATTGTGTTAAAATTGTATACATTTTACAACAAATTTGATTAATTTCACAAATATGCAATGGAGTGCAATTCACAATGTATGCTTATTTCTTCACACGTCTTCATTTGTTTCTGAACATTAGCGACCATCATCTTGACTATCAATTTATTCACAAAATTTATGCACATGAACGATTCATTATTCAATAGTATCCATGCCTTTAAGAGCGGAACGTAGTCTAGAGGTAGATTGTCTGCTTGTGGTGGGATGGGTCGTAGGATCGATCCCCCACAGCGCAAAACATTTTATGGGCTATGTTCCGTTCCAGCCAGTGATCCCCGACTGGTTTATCATATTCTGTGGTGTGTGCTATCCTGGCTATGGGATAGTGCACATAAAAGACCATTTCGTAACAGTAGCCCATGAAGCGGTGACAGCAGGTTTCCTCTGAGACAATGTGTCAATATACCCATGTGTCTGACGTCCAATAACCGCTGATTTATAATCAATGTGTTCCAGTGGTGTCATTAAACAAACAAAGATTATCTTTACCATGTCTTTAATTACAAGAGGTTGATGACAGGGGTTCTAGAATACGGTGGCCCGATGCCCCCAGCCAGTGATTTTTACACACGGGCCACTAAGTAATTGCTTTGGCTGTGCCCGATGGCCAGTAAAAAATTTGATTTACTTACATTATTTAATTTTTGTATTATATTGGTATTGGTATTGAAAAATTGGGCAAGTGAGTTTTCAGCTACGGCCAGTGAATTTTCAAATCCACTGGCCCCATGGCAAGTGAAATTTAAAAAAAATCTAGAACCCCTATTGATGATTGCAGGCACCTGGCAAGCCATTGTCGTGACTGACGATGATGGAAACGAACTGAGGACATTTTCCTTTGAGCCTAAACAACAAGATGGATCACTTCAGCTGAACTGTTTTGAAATTACTGAAAGCGAGGTATTCACAAATTACTGAAACAAGCTATTGACAAATTACTCTGAGGTATTAAAACAATTTACTATTCAAAAATTACTGAAAACGAGGTATTAACAAATTACTCAAAACACTGTATTCACAAATTACCGGGTACTGAAAATGGAGTATTCACAAATTACTGAAAACACTGTTAATAAATTACCGTACTGAAAACACTGTTGAGAAATGACTGAAAACGAGGTATTGACAAATGACTGAAAACAAGGTATTCACAAATTACTCAAAACGAGGTATTCACAAATTACTGAAAACGAGGTATTTACAAATTACTGAAAACGAGGTATTCACAAATTACTGAAAACGAAGTATTCACAAAATACTGGAAACACTGTTAACAAATGACTGAAAACGAGGTATTAATAAATTACTAAAAATGGGGTATTGACAAATTACTCTGGGATATTGACAATTTAGTCTGAGGTATTGATAAATTACTACAAGGTATTGACAAATTACTGAAAATGGGGTATTGACAAAATACTGAAAACGAGGTATTAACAAAGTTATTGAAAACGAGGTATTAACAAAATACTGCAAACGAGGTATTGACAGATTACCCACAGACTTGTCATTGCTAGAATGTGGTGTAGAGACTTTCTCCAATTCCCTGCTTGTATATTGTGTGTCAGGTGTGGGCGGGCTGCCGTCGTCAAGGTCTGCTCATCGTGTGGGATCGACATAGTGGACGACTCAACACCTCTATACAGCTTGAGTGCCAAGGCATCACCACTATGCTGTTGTCTGATTCAACGGTTTGTCATATCAGAACTCTTCTCTTGTTCCTTCAAATAGTTCTTTGTTCTCGACCTATATGTAGTAATAATTTTTATTTGCAAAGAATGTATCCCTTAAAAACGATCAAATATTACCTAGTAGAGTTGATTGTTTAATACCCAATTACATGACATCCTAACGTTGACTACCGCAAACAAATAAAAAAACGTAAATAAATAAATTCTCCTTTTTTTGTATTATCCCCCAATTTTCAAAAAAGGGACCCTAGAAAAATGGTCCACATTATACCCTGGTGACGAACAATATTGTTATTAAACTCCACTATAGCCCCGTTTACATTGCCACAAATCTGGCCCACTTGAACCGACCGTGCTCGGCGGGCCCACTTGATTGGTACCGTTTACACTACACGCTTTATAGGAACTGGGCCAGTAGTGACGCCGCTGGTAAAGCGCTCTTCTGTATTTAGTATAAACTTTATGTAACACTTGTTTGCGTCGCATGTAGCGTCTGACGTCACTCATGCCAGGTTAATTACAATAAGTGACGTCATAATCC
>JAULBR010074121.1:0-14017 GCA_032355825.1 Melanodrymia aurantiaca
TTTGGTGGAATATTAAGGTGACTCTTTAAGACAGGTGGCTGCTTAATACAGGTGGCCGCTCAAGCAGGTTTGACTGTGTATATATATGTTTATAGAAATCTGTTAATATTCCTGATCTTACACAGACTTCATGCACACAAAGTAAGTTGTCTAAAAGGAATAATCAGTGAACAACGAACCTCAACGTAGTTGACTGGAAAGTGTCCCACTATTCCATACCGCTCTCCTTCAAACCAGTTCTTGTCCAACTGTCGCAATAAATAAACGGTATCACCTTTCCGTAACGATAGCTCCCTGAAAACAAAACAGACAGTGCATAAAGCAGAGTCAAAGGGATATTGAACAAAGTAGAGATGGCATGTACTCACGAATCACTGCCAAAGCAGTGATGATAAGGTCTATAAAAATAGAGATGAGACAATGTAGATTATAGAGTGTGAGGAATCTGAAAGTTACCTGGGGTTCTGTGATTTGAAGTTGTACAGTGCTTTAGCCTTGTTGTATGTGATAGGTCATGTGCAAGACAACGTAGATTAGAGAATGACGAATATGAGTTAGATTCGATGACAGTTACCTGGGGTTCTGTAGTGTGAAGTTGTACAGTGCTTTAGCCTTGTTGTATGTAATAGGTCATGTGCAAGACAAACGTAGATTAGAGAATGACAAATATGTGTTAAAGAGTTCTATGACAGTTACATGGGGTTCTGTGATGTGAAGTTGTACAGAGCTTTAGCCTTGTTGTATGTGATAGGTCATGTGCAAGACAAACGTAGATTAGAGAATGACAAATATGTGTTAAGAGTTCTATGAAAGTTACCTGGGGTTCTGTGATGTGAAGTTGTACAGTGCTTTAGCCTTGCCCTGTATCTGAAACCCGCGTCTGCGTTCAGGAGGGACCGTTAACCCTCCACCTGCTGCAGGCCGCACGTCATCAAATCTGTCCAGTGGGATGGGAGATTTCTGACTAGGACTAAAAGAAAATCAAGAAATAGTAATCACTACTACTAAATACCAAATAGTAAATCAACGATCTTACCTTCCAAAAGGAACAAACCAAAAACATTGAAATCATTATATTACATTCGTTGTGTGACACAGCATTTCGCTCGACGTTCTGGATCTACATGTAGTATAGCCACTTTCACAAGAATATATTTGCGAACATTAATTTAGTCTGCTTCAAGTGATTTTTTAGGGTTTGTAAGTAATCAAATACACGTATCCAACTTGCTTTTGCTCTTTGGATATACAGTGAAGTTTGAAACAACATGCAAGGTCAGTGATCTATAACGCCCACTCATATAATATTCTTAAGGTATTCTTTTGACTTGCATACTAGTATATTAAAAAAGAAACACTAAGTATTGAGTTCTCACGTGAAGAAATCCGAATGTTTCCGTGCGCGCATGTCTGCCTCTTCTTGTTGTATCTTACGCAGCTTTTCTTCCTCATACAACTGTTCCTGAAAACCAGATACCAATTTAGTAAAAATACACACACAATTACAAAATTCTAGTAAAAAAAATATTAAGCTATATTTATATACAATTAGAATTTTAGTATCACAAAATCATGATTGATTCCATTTGCGATACTCATTAAACCAGCTAGTTGTAGAGGAATATGTACAAAAAAAACTTTACAATAAACCTTTGAACAGATACAGTAAAACGGGTATTATTTTCTTGTATGTAATTTTTTGCGGTTTTCACATTTATCATTTAACTGCGAAAAATACATTCCCTTTAATAATTATTAGCAATGATAATCATTAAAAAGACAACAATAAAATTACATATTGCGAGTTAATCATTGTTGGAAAATTGCAAAAATTCCCACCCACGAATATTATCCGTTTTACAATATAGCAATAACTTTAGACTAGCAGACTAACTAACACGGTCTACTTTACATTTTAATTCTTAGTCAAAGATATTTAGACATGTAAAACAAATTTTAACTCTTAAAATAGGATAAAAGCACAAAATAACAAATGAATTTTACCGAGCAGTGAGCACCTAATCACCCATTACTGAATATTCTAAGACTCGAGTCTCTATTTCTCTGAACGTTTCGAAAACAAAAATCTGATTCCCTAATGGCTGCTCTCGAATTGCATTCTCTTTATGGGCATATCAATAAGCAGAACTTGCTTTGAGGAAAACTGTTTATCGATGTCTGCGTTCATAAGAATTAAAATCAATTTGGTATCAGCTTTGGCTGTTAACCATTAACCCCTGGGAGGTGATTATATTATGAAGTTTTATTCATAACAAAAACATCTTTTCTATTTTTTGCATCAGAATCAGATTAGAAGATAAAAAGACAAAATCGAACTAGTAATTCGCTCAAAAATACATTAAGATATTTATGACAAAATGCTAAATTCTATTTTTGGTCAATATGAGATGAATAATGGCAGAATATGAACTAGCACCTGAAAGTATGTAATGATATTCTATTGTCTGATCTGAACATAAAGAAGACAATTGATGTCGAGTTTAAGACTGATACTGTATCACCATATGTGCACACCTAATGCTGTTGTAACACGTTTCCTGGTAATAGATAAAGTTGGTTTGTTTAAATGACTCCACTGGAGCACATTGATAAAGAATCAGCGGACAATGTATATCAAACATAGTTATTCAACCCATGAAAAAACCCACTGCTGCCATATAGGCTACCCTTAAATACTACAGGGAATGTGGTAACTTCATTACCTAACAAACAATCTATATTATTTCCTTTCATAAAACTATCTATATCTTTACAATCAATTAACATGTTATTTGTACATAATCTATCTATCTATCTATCTATCTATCTATCATTCGAGTTAAATATATACATGTACATACATGTATATTGTTTATGATGAAAATATGTTCCTAATATTTATCTTGTTTTTGCAAAGAACCTATATAGGCTATATGCTTGTTGCGTAATCCTATTGATTTATCAATAAATTTTTTGAAAACAAAACAAAACATATTTTAAAGAAGGTAAATAAGTGATATTATAAAAATATAAACTAATTTTCTAGTAATTTACCTGGAAATTGAGAAATAATGCTCTTTTACACAATCTTGCAGAGGTTTCCTCAGAGCCATAAGGGAATTGTAAGCGCTTTGGTTTATTAAAATGGCTTTGTAAGCAGGGCTCACCCTGTAGGTAGCTAATTTTCTTAAAGTTTGGCTAAATATTTTGGTAATTGGCTAAAATTATTTTGTATAAATTGGCCCCTTTTTCAAAATTTTCCTGTACATTACCCAATTTAAAAAAAAAAAATGGCTAAAAGAGAAAATCTTTTCCAGTGTGAGCCCTGGTAAGGGCCTTAAATTCAGTTGTTTGTCCCTGTACAATGTTAAATGCACAAGCTAAAAAAATTTTACTCATGGATTTTACAAAAAATTCTAATAAAAATGATTATTTCTGAATTTTGAAAATGTGAGCGTTTTAAATAAATCCTGGGGAAAGGCCAGTCTTGGAATTCTAATCCACAACTATTGGAAGTAAAAAGGTCAAGACATGAATCATATGAATAATAATGTAAACAACTAACCAATCGTTTCTTCCGATACAACTCATCTTCTTCCCGTCTTCGTCTTTCCTTCTCAGTAATTGGTTGCTTTCGCCAGGCCTCTGTGGTAGGGTGACGGAACACTGAAATAGCCACAGATACAGGTGAGTTACATTACAACAAGATGCAGACTTTACTCGAGCTTTCTAATTAAAAAAACCATCAATTTAATTATTACATTTTAAAAATACAGTGAAACCCCTCTAATCCGAACACACTTGGGACCGAGTAAAATGTTCTGTTTAGAGGGGTGTTCGATTTACTGAGATTTAAATACAGCACATTTATTATTTCTGTTTGGGACTTTGAAATATGTTTGGTTTAAAGGCAATTCCGGTTTACTGAGGGTCCGGTTTAGAGGGGTTTCACTGTATATAGATAACTTGAAACATCAAATTATTTCAAAATATTTCAAAGGATGTTTAAAGGTGTAAAATATCAGTTTGATTTTATTGCTAGCTTAAAAACATACGAGAGTTTAGTCTTCAAAATCTTACAGAAACTTTTCAAGACGTATTTCAACTTCATGATGTTAAACTTGTTTAAATAATTATAATTTAAACTTAATGTCCAAAAAGCACAAAACAGTATTGTTATTAAAACTCTACAATCTTTTTTGTTGTCTAGTTTACATCAATATAAATGATGTCAATCAGGATTCGTAGGAAACTAGGTAACCTTGAGCTTATTGAGATTTGTATAAATTATAACTTCCATTATGAAGAGTACTAAGGCATTAAACAAACAATCAGTCCAGTTGTTTGGAAAACACTATTTACTATAAATTAATAGATAGAAATAAATATACAAAATAATATTTACTATAAATGAATAGAAATAAATATACAAAATACTATTTACTATATATGAATAGAAATAAATATACAAAATACTATTTACTATAAATGAATAAAACTAAAGATATCAACAATGAAGATAGAAGAAAAGAAAAAAGATTAAAAGTATCTGGTACCGTTGGTAAACATTGCAACAGAATAACACTTGAAACTGAACAGGAATGCTGTCTCTCCACTTAATATAATGACAACAGAATAAAAACAATGAAATGAAATTGCAAACTGATATGTTTTCACAATACAGTACATGTATGTTTGCATATAACACTGGCTGGAATGAGGCCAACTTCACAATCAGTATCAACTGTGCCAGTCTCAGAGGAATATAGCAATGCCAAACATTATACATGTAGTTTGTAACTATATTGGTATATCCAGTGAAACTCCACCAAAAGACCACCCCTATTCTAAGACCACCATGCTATAAAAACCACCAGAATAAATCGGTCTCTGTGGTATTATGGTGATATCACTGGGCTCAAAACTGGTAGGTACTGGGTTCGAATCCTGTTCAAGGTGTTGTGATTCCCTATTCTCTTTATGATAGTGGACTGAACCTACCGCAGATGGAAGGGGTGGGACAGGCTGCCTGAATTTTCATTAGATATGAATAATCTGAACAAAGGTAGGACGGTACTACATGTACTTAATACAGCAAATACATGTTTTTTTCAATCCATTGTATTTTTAATGTGCTTTACACTATAGGGTACATTAAAATGTACATGTATATATGTTTCAATCACAAAAGTACATTACATGATTTCATTTTATTTTATTTTATTTAGTCAACACCTTTTTACCGGTAATTTAAAACAAGACAGACGTGCTTGAACCTTCAGTGGATGTAAGCACGTGTCAAATGGTTGATTGATTGATTGATTATTGTTTACTAAATAAAATAACATGCATTTATTGTGCATAATTTTATGTAACAGGAATTACACAAATAACCTAAAATTATTACTACATGTACATCCGAGTTTCAGTCAATGCAACTTGAACCATGACCTTTGTTATTTGGTGCAGTGCAACCTATAACTCATATCCAACACTGGTGATCTCAAAAACACATTTACAACATAAATATACCAAAATATCCATTACAAGTTATGATTGACATAAAAATCTATTATTTAAATATTTCATGCAGCAACCTCCCAGTATTAAAGTTTTATTGGCATGAGCACTTTATAAATGTAGCTTAATAATTAATAAGATTATAAAACCGGCAATCAATTCACATTACAGGGGTCGAAATTAAGTTTTTCTACAACTATTCCAAAGGAATTTAACAGTGAATTTACAAAGCACTATTCCGTCTGAAAATTTACTATCTTTTTAAAAAAATGTGGTGAATAAAACATTTTTTTGTTCACAATAATCACATGAGAGTAATGACAGGCTTTCAGAAACAATATTACAGGTATTTTAATATAATGCATCAGAACAGGGTTTTAATGACAAGAGATTTTGTTGCTGAATAAATGCAATTGTATTACAGTCATAGATGGATTTAAATTTTTAATGTTTTACTTCCACTTTCATAACGGGATAGTGGATTATTATGTTTTACTATTTCGTTTCAAACATCACTATTTACGGGATAACAGAATAGGCCCATTCCACGTTACGTGTGTTACAATTCAGAATATTTTTTTACAGAACAATTATTCCTCAGAGATAACTCTTTTTTAATGTACAGTGTATGATGGTAATAGCATTACCATAATACAATAACTATGATGGTAATAGCATTACCATCATACATGTAGTTATAAACATTTAGGAAGAGTTATCTCTCAGGAATAATTGTTCTGTAAGAAAATATTCTGAATTGTAACACACCTAATGTGGAATGGGCCAATAGTGTATATTTCAACCCTTGTAATACACATTGTTACCTAATATATCACGTTCCTTGTTCAAGATTATTGATTATAATAATGAAGTAATATAACCCATTCCTGCATAGCATGTAGTTTTCTGATAAACAAGATTATAGTAATCCAGCAATAACACTCATAATCGCATAGTATATAATATACAAATACCTTGCTTGTAAAGTATATAGTATATTGATTAACTAAATTATTAAATATAATGAGGTCAATAAGTGTATTTGTCTTTAGTATCAAGCTGAGTGGAAAACAACATTTTCCAAATTGGCTAAAACAAGCATGTTTCAAATCTAGCTTGCAACAAAGATATCAAAAGCAAGCAGACAAAATATTAGTTTGGTTAACAAATAATTTTAAAATTCTGTAGTTCAAATTTAGATCAACGAAATTAATAAGGTTAAATATTAAAACCAAAAAATGTAATTAATATTAATTATTAGTCAGTAATAAGTGAGGGAAAAAGTTTCAAAATGCAATGCACAGCTGAAATATTTTCTCCATTTTATAACCATGTTTGACAGTTGCAGACATTTTGGACTGAAAGCAGGCATGGTAGCGTAAGACATAAATCAATATTTGTGTGTTTCCGGGTTTCATTCTTAAAAAAATAGAATAAAATGCAGGTACCCGGTAAGTTGCAATATTTTTTTATTTGTTAAAATGTAAAACAAAAAATCTGATTTTTTCTTATTTAAGCAAAAATGTTTGTTTTTTTGTTAATATATATTTATTTTTTATTTATTATTCGTTAAAATGTAACAAAAAATCGGACTTTTTTCTCTCGCAAATTTATTAATGTTTTTGCAAACATTTTTTTTTCTCTTTTTCTTTATTTTTCGTTAAAATGTTGTTTTTTTGTTAAAAAATTTAGTCGCGGCATAAAATTAGGATCGGTCAGAAAACCGGAAACACACATATAATTTGTTTAGGTCTAAGCTAGTTAGTTAGTTCGTTAGTTAGTTAGGCTTTAGCTATGAGAAAGATCATGTTTATACCTCCGTTCTCATTTGTAATTAACAGCGAAGGTGGGTTTTGAACTTGAAGCTGTTGGGAAGCCGAGAGATTGCTGCGCGGCAATCGGAGCTTGCTTTTAGGGAGAGTGGGCGATTTGTTTGATCGCGCCGGGGGACTCGGAACATTGGCCATGCTATCAGGATTTGAATTCTGGGAAGGTTCGGGAACTTTGTAAGCCTCATTCTGAGTTGCAATGGTTTGGGTACGTGGAGGCGTAGTCAGGTCTGGACTTTCTATAGCATGCAATAGTAGAAAGAAAAAAAAAAAAAAAGCAAACTTAATTAATAATTAAAACTGAAATAAATAAATAATATTTGTGCACAAACTGCTATTTAAAAAAAGGAATGTGATCAATAAAATAATAAAACAATATAATTATTAAAATAAAACATTTCAAACATTATCAGTAGAATAACATTGGTATTATCATTAAACTAATCACAATTAAATATTATGTGCCAGAGGGTTACTATGAACATATAATTATGTTGGCTTCCAAATTATAACCGGCCTCTGTATATTTAGCGCAGTGGTTAACGCATCAGGCTTAAGACTGGTAGGTACTAGGTTCGAATCCCAATCATGGACAGTGGGGTTTATAATCCGTGTACTGGCTCCAACCCAGAGTGAGTGCTACGCCAGGCTCAATGGGTAGGTGTATATACCTGGTAGTTGTTTAACGACATAATGAGTAGGTGTAATACCACTTATACCGACCAGTGTCCAC
This sequence comes from Melanodrymia aurantiaca, assembly GCA_032355825.1. Classification (NCBI taxonomy): domain Eukaryota; kingdom Metazoa; phylum Mollusca; class Gastropoda; order Neomphalida; family Peltospiridae; genus Melanodrymia; species Melanodrymia aurantiaca. Next base: position 8,083 of record JAULBR010074121.1, read on the forward strand.
AACTGGCCACGGTATGTACATGTACGGAAAGTACATAAAAATAATCCCTTGCTGCTTATCAAAATAGGAATAGCAGGTTTTGTACTGCACAGACGACAGTCAAAGCAGCTTTATTAAGATTTCAAAGCAGCTTTATTAAGATTTTAACTTCTTTTTTAAAAATCTAATCAGTACGTACTATATTGAAGACTGATTTTGGTGTGAACTAGTTTTTAAATGACTGAATGAACATTAAAAATTAAAAATGTGATACATGTACTAACAAACAATGATATATAAAAACAAACATTGAACATATATTATGTACATAATATTATAAATAATTGTATATAAATAATGTCCAAACTATTTTTGGGATGTGCGTTTAAACAGTATAAAACATCCTAATTTTACTGTTAATGAAATGTTTAATTGCTACAAATGGATAGTTTGATGGTGGGTTGGATGATAGACAGGGCTCGAAATAATGCCATCCCAACCAGTTTTGAACAATACTAGTTTTTTCAGGCTTGCATATATTTTTGTATGTGTCAGGCAGAAGGCGTAATTTTTCATTTTCATATCACATTCACACAAAAATAGGCTGCATTTAATAAAGTCGAGTTTTGTTTTGCAATGTACTGGTATATAATTTTGACATTATTTTGATAAACTGAGCCTGTGTTTGGTGAGGGGTGGGGGTGGGGGGTTTTCTTCTGGGTTTTTTTAGAAATATTTTATTGTCCCCAGAAATATAGATAACGTGAGTCTAGTATTCTTCGTCATTGAATAATGAGTTTATTTTTAAAACAGAGAAAAAAGGCTGATCGAAAATCGGTACGTGCTGCTTACTAATGAACACCTACGTGATCTTTGTGCAAAACAAATAATAATAAGGCTAATATGAAAACACCCAATTAATAACAATACAATTCCCGGTACATGATATGTGTCCCTTGTTAATACAAAGCTATTTAATTAACCTGTCTATAAAGAGGACACCTACTCATAAAGAAAACTCTCTGTACGTGTAGGTTCAATCAGAAATGTAATGACTTTACATAGAAAATCCACAGTTGAATATATTACACCTGAACAGAGACTGTCATGTCCGAAATAGGATAAACAAAAACATAACACAACTACACTGATAAACATAGGTGCTGCAGAGCATGATAAAATGTTGGGGGTGGGGGTAGGGTGTCCAAGGGTAAGGGGATGGGGGGAAGAACATTGTGGGGCAGAACATGAGTGAAATAAATAATTATATAGTGAAAAAAACATGCATTGGTCTGAAATTAAGGAGAACGGCTGGGGAATAGCCCAATAGCCCCCCGTCCCCATTCTGAGGTCCTTGAAACACAAGCAATAAGCAGAATAAATAAAATACCTTCATTACGTTGCTGTCTATCCGAGGCATTAGTACAAACCCTAGTGACGTCAGGCAAACCAGATCTTCGAGATCCCTCTGGAACCTGAGGTACTCCCACAACTTTACCAACAGTAACACCTCGAGGTGTCACAGCTCGGGGTGGCAGAGGTGGTGCTGGTACAGGTGGTGGAGGTGGTGGAGGTGGTGGGACATCTGGCGAAGACGATGTGCCCACAGAAGAACTTTTATAGCTTGTCGGTTCTTTACTCATCTTCAAGTGCAATGTGTCCAAATCACCATTTGCAAAGTCTTTCCTTTCTGGCTTTACATGTTCATCTAACCTTTTTGAATGTCTCGCTACCTGTCCACTAGGTACACGAGATGTAATAGTTTTTTCTGACAACATTTCCTTAAGAGGCCTACCGACACCAGAGCTTGTTTTTTGAAGATGCGATTGCTCGGCTGCAGAGTCCTGGGGTTGCACGACGGATCTTACTCTGAGCGGTGAATAATAACTGGGATTGACAGACTTCTTCCACTCTCCACCGATCTGGTCCAGGTATTCCAACGTCATCTGGCTTACCTGGGAGGGAGATCGCGACTTGGGTAGTTCACTTCCCTTCCTTCCATCACAAACACTACAGACCTCCTTGAGGATGTCTTGAGGTGGAATGTATGGATCATAGTGTTTAGAGCTCGGCTTGGGTGGAACTGGAGGGTAACCACGGCCAGCCACGTTGGATTTAGGTGGACAGACATTGGATGGATGATCCTTTTTCTTAAATTTGGCATCGTAACCCCACTGTTTACTTATTTCAGACAATTCGCAGGATGATGGTCTTACGTTAGTCTTGTTAGACGAAGGGTTACGACTTTCAGCATTAAGCAGAGCCCGTTGATGCTTTGGATCCAAACCTTCCTTAAACCTGTTGTAGTTCAGTGGATGAGTCGTACCTTCCTTCCCGTGACCGGAGGCCATGGACTTCAGATCTGGTTCTGACCGCGAAGACCCTTTCTTCAGCTCATTTCTTTGTCCATATTTTCCGTGGTGATGAGCAATGCTAAACGGGGTGGAATGTTTTATTTTAATCTCGTCTTCCTCATCGTCGCTGTTTTTCACAATAAACGTGTCTGTACTACTAGTGGTCAGTTCAGAATCATTCTTAACGTGTCGCTCCTTTTCAGGTTCCTGGTCAATGTTTTCAGACATCCCAGACCACTTGCGTAGCTGGCCATACTCCCCACTATTAGCAGTATCCAGGGATTGCATTGCATATAGCGAGTCAACTCTAGGAGGTGGACACCTGTCTCCAGGGAAACCTTTCACCGGGACAACATCCGATGGCTTTTTATACGATGTGAACCTACTCTGCGCAAATTCATTGTTTTCAGCTAATTTTCTGTAGTCCTTTACGTTAAACTTAAAGTTTCTAGAATTTTGAACAGGTAAAATAGGTTTGACTTCAGATTTGGAAGTTGTTATGTTTGGCTTTACAGCATGAACGAGAGGGATGTTAGATGAATGCTGTGAACTGGATGACATCTCTTTCAGTTTCTGGTCATCAGAGGAATTTGTCACTTTATGATGGTTTTTACTACTTTTTCTAACAGAGTCCCCTTCATGCTTAGGATGTGAGTAAGTGGTAGAAACATGTTTTCTCTCTTGAATTACGTTTAAACTAGGAGAATCTGCAATTCTACGATTCTGCACTGTCGGCATGCTGTTCATGGGACGGTTATCATCTCTTTGATGAAGCGAAGGCACGTTTCTCATTTCTATCTTTTCCGGATCACTATCCTTACCTATATTCAAGACAAAATTATTAACTTTTCCTGTATCTTTAATGTGACTGTCAAGAATAGTCTTGCTATCTCGGACACTGGAGACTGACAATGGTTGAGATTCCGAATTCAAATTATGCAACCCTGCATCTTTATTATCAAACTTGGACCTTATGTTAGCAACTACTGAACCGGAATCATTCGATGTGAGAGCAATAAGGTCTTTCTTCCCCTTTCCATTAACATTCAAATGGTCTCTAGGTAAACTTGTAGATTTGACAAGGACCTCGCGACCATAGCAACCATCATCAGGTTCACTGATTCCAAAATAAGAGTCTTTTGCAGAGTCGGACCGAAGCAGCTGACCACTTTTCCTCTCATCGTTGTCTTTATGTGGTGCCGAGATCGATCTCACGTGAAGAGTATTCACATTAGGTTCCGACTTGGAAAGCTTTTTTACAGTTTGGACGTGGATTTCGTACTTGTTCAGTGGAACCTGCTCGATGTTCGTACCATAGATAGGTCTGTCATACCTCTTCCTTACCGAGTCACGAACCACCGATGGTAATCCGGACACCACCGATGGTAATCCGGACACCACCGATGGTAATCCGGACACCACCGATGGAAATCCGGACACCACCGATGTCTCAGAATTAAGTTTTCTTTCCTTGTACTCTGTGCTCAATATTTTCTTTCTCATCTCTTCGAGGTGTTGCTTTTCTTCCATTATTCTATACTTCTCGCTTACTTTAGAAAACGGAACAGCTCTGGTTATGTCTTCTTGATTCACGCCAAGGACTCCTTCAGACTCTTGTGCAGCTTCTATGTACGAGGCTTTGATATCGTTCAACGACTTTTGTTTCCGGAGAAGACCTTTATCCTTTTCTGGCGACCAGTGTAAATCGGACAGACTTTTAGCAGAGTAAAAAAATTCTTTCTTCTTCTTAGCATCTTCAAGCTCTGAATACAACTCGTTCAACTCGTCTGCCGTGTCGAAATCATAACAGGAAATCATTTTACTGTAATCAGTGGTCTCCAAGCTGAGTGGGCGGGCTGGAACAATCATTTCTTTCGGACAGCTAGACTGCTCGCCGATCTCTGAGATTCTTTCCAGAACGGCGAAATGCTTCTGAAGATTGAGGAACTTCTCCGACCGTCCCGAGGAATAAAGAATCCCCGCTGCGTACGACTGGTAGGTGTGAGGGTCCAGACGCGACGATCTTTCACTGGTTACCGATCCATGCATTGAATGTGCTCTGGCACCGCCATGTTCTGAAGTCGTGCTCGGTTTCTGCTTCGCCCAGAGAAATCCTTTCTCCGGTAGAGTGATCGCCTCGACTCTCTTTTCATACTTATTCTTATTCTTATTCTCTTCCACAGGTTTGCCACTCGGTTTAGAAGAACTCTGTTTGACTGCCTCGGTCATCTGCATGTACGGAGATCCCCCGCGATCCTCTACTTCCCGATCAGACATCTCTCTTGATGTCGAAACAGCGTTTGTTTTCTCACCATGTCCTTCATCCAACTGTAAGGACTTCAGTCGCTCCATTGACTTACTCCTGGTATGGTCTATATCCTTCCACACCGATCTGCCTATTCCTATTTGATAACAAGGCAGATGGTTCGGCACACCAGATGATGATGATGAAGACTTGGCATACTTAGCTCTGTCCTCGGCCTTCGCGAACGCGTCACTGAGAACGCTGGCCGTGTCGGGCGATAGTTTCTCCTGCTCCACCAGTCGCAGGTAGTGATCCTCCACACTCCTCCTGTACTGCTTACGTCGAACCTGCTCGTCTCGGTCGAACACGCGAGAGAAGCTCTCGGTGCTTGCTCCATCGCCGGACCCAGAATCAGGATAAACGCAATTCTGATGAATCTCTAAGAATTCTGGTCTCCCGTTTGTTCTATTTTCGAAATCTTCACAGTTTTCGGCATCTTTCGAAAGATTTTCGTACATGGATAATCTGTTCTGAAATGTTCCAACGTCCATTGAAGCTGGTCTTCTGCAATCGTCTGTAACATGCTTTGTTCTTGGTCCCGAGTGAAGTTCACTCTGATACATCTTACCCCTTGGTTCATCATAGGCGTATCTCCCTTCAAACATGTCATCATTTGTAAGTCCTCGGTTTGAATTGACAGATTCGACCGACATTTGTCTGCTGTTAAAACCAGAGAAAATCCCACTGCTGGAGTTCGCTGGAGTCGCACACAGTCGCTGTAAAAAGTATGGGTGGTCTCCCTTGACTCCCGTAAACTGGCTAGAGAAGACGGGCTCATGCATGGTGAAATTCATAGATTCCATGAAAACTGTTTTTATAAGAAATGTTAGTCTCTACAGATGGAGGTCATGATAAGTGTGGTTAATAATGTTCGTCAGGTGTTAGTAGGAGAGCTACCCAGCATGCAGTATGATCTTCAGCATATCTACACTAAGCAAACGGGCTGCAAAAGAACAGAACAATGAGATATAGAACAAAATGAAATTACACACGTTACAAAACACATTACAAATACATTATTCTAGCTAGCTGTGTATTTGATTACGTCTGTCATTCTAGCGGTCTATTTCTTATATGTCTCTTATATATGTCTATTTCAGTACATCTCTCATTATAGATGTTTATTTCAGTACATCTCTCATTACATGTATATCTGTCTATTTCAGTATATATCTCATTCTAGCTGTCTATTTCTTCTATGTCTGCCACTTCTCTTTCCAGTCTGTCTGTCTGTCTGTCTGTCTGCCTGCCTGCCTGCCTGCCTGCCTGCCTGCCTGCCTGCCTGCCTGCCTGCCTG
>JAULBR010074201.1:0-14009 GCA_032355825.1 Melanodrymia aurantiaca
AGTGAGATCCACCCACGGGATTCGAACACCGTTCCTACCAGCCTGTAGTCCATGGCGTTAACCACTGCACCACGGAGGCCGGTTATGGTGTGGTAGGGTTGGGCAGGATGATAAAAACATACTGTTGAACAGTTATACTTCGTGACACAACATTTGTAGTATGTTTTTTGTAGATGACTTTAGTTTCGTTCGACGTAGAGAGAAAAAAGGTAAACATTTTTGAAAATAAAAAAAAATCCTATTTTTGTATGATTGTAATGCAAATACATACAAAACAATCATCAGAAAAATCTATTTTCAATGGCCGAATTATATAACTTTAGGTTAACAAATAAAAATATTGTAATGGAAAAGCCAAATACTATTACATAAAAAAAATCTTCGGAAAAATCCATTGTTGGCAATTAAAAATGGCAGATTTTTCTGAAGATTTTTTGTATGTACATGTATTTGCATTACACTATTTATATTTGCTAATCTAAAGTTATATAATTTGGACACAAAAATAGGACTTTTTTTTTATTTTCAATTTGTTTTACCTTTTTTCTCTACATTAAGCGAAACTAAAGTTATCTACGAAAAACATACTACAAATGTTGTGATACGAAGTATATTTATAACTTATTTAAATGCTTATATCAAGATTCAAGCTCGTCTGTTTTGGATGTGCAGTCCAGCTGCCTTGACTGCCCACCCAGGACAGAGGTTAGTGTTGGTATGAGAGGAAACTTGCTGCTTACTACTAAACAGCAAGTAAGAAAATAGTCATGTTTTGACTCATAAATATTTTCTTTTAAAATAATACATGATCTTACCATAAGCTGTTTTTTCCTTGCCGTTGAAGTTAATTCTGAAAAAAAGGATTGCAGCAATATCATGCTGAGCAGTTAGTAACATTATTTGCTGCATAGTCATTTATATCCAATAATAAATAAAGTTTGTTTAACGATGCCACACATTGATTATAAATCAGCGGTTATTGGACATCGGACGCATGGTTATATTGACACATGGTTACAGAGGAAACCTGCTGCCGCCACATAGGCTACTCAACTTCGAATAACAGCACAGGATCTTTTATGTGCACTACACGTGGTCACAGAGGAAACCTGTTACCGCCACATAGGGTACTCACCTCTTCTTCGAATAACAGCATGAGATCTTTTATGTGCACTATCTCATAGACAGGATAGTACACACCACATAATTTGATAAACCAGTCGTGGATCACTGGCTGTAACGGAAAGTAGCCCATAAAATGTTTTGCGCAGTAGAGGGTCGACCCATCCCACCACAGACAGACATTCTACCTCTAGATTACGTCCCGTCCCTTATATCCAATAAGTCAGTAATTTATCCAGCTTTGACTGACTGGTAAAAAAGAATTCTAACATTGTACTGATTGTGACACCCATTGACATTTTTGCAGGATCTCTTACATGCTAACATGTAATAAAAGTTACATGTGTATTACACTTTGGAAAATGAGCATTGAGTAGTTGTCTTGAGTCTAAAAATAGCTAAGTGGTTAGAGCGTCTTCCTGTAATTGTGTGGTCAAACATTTGATCCTCAGTGGATCTATTATGCCAGTATTTCCCCCCAACCCCACCCCATTCTAACCCATCTACAACTGGTGCTTCAAAGGATGTGGTATTAGCGATTTGGCCTGGTTAAACATGTTTATAAAAGTTCCCTGTCTGATAATTGTAAAAGTTGTATTATAACCGATCACCGAACCATTGACAGGAAATGGCTACTGTGTGTGTAGTAGATCGTGGACTTTAATGTGCGACATCATTGTGTACTTTGTTCAATTTAATAATACAATTTATGAAACAGTTATTACATACTTATCTATTATCTTTGTTTAATGAATATTTAATTATTGCACTTGACGATGTAGTTATATTTCGTTCAGTACCCAAAAGCGAACACAATGGCAACAATTAAAACATCTCCTTCCTGTACAATGTAAAAGAAAGACCTTATTGAGTGGCAGATTCTTACATATAGATAATTTTAACACATTAAAACAAAATGTAACAACTTTTTTCCACATTTTTGTGTTATCTTGGATTATTAGTTGGAATGGGAAATAACTCAACTGGTCCACTGAGGCGGATCGATCTTTCAATCTGTCGAACCTCAGGTGAACACTCTTGCACTGAGCTATGTTTCACTCCCCTTGGTATTAAACACAGTCTGATACAGAGTCACTATTGGGCCTATTGTTTAACGATGTTCTTACTTGTCGCATAAAGGTGTGATGATGTTTTCTCTGATGTGTTCTGACAAACGCTCCCAATCCACCTTTTCCTGGAGATGGACTGTGCCTGGTGGTCCAGCTTCAGTGTTCTTGAAGTAAAATGTGTGTACATTAAAGAGAATCACTCATCAGTTTGGCATGCAAATTGCGATCACGTGACTACAATGTGAAGCGAGTTACACGAATGAGCATTTGCATATAAACAGAAGAGAAAACACTGTCGGTAAGGCCACAATTTTTTTTATTTTTCGGATTATGGATCCGCTGACGTTCATTTTGACAAAATGTAAAAAAAAATTAAATCAGTTTTTGACCAATTTTCCCGCCTACTTACGATTTTTTACAGAGGCAGTGTCGGGGGAAATACGAAAAAAATAAATAAATAAAATCCTTTTTGGATTTTTTTTTTTTTATTTCTCCTCCATCCCGAACTTCTTACTGAAAACATCCGTAATACAAACGTAATACAAAAAATAATAACAACAGAAATTGGGTGAATTTTATTTTAATTTTTATTCCGTCCTCCGACATTGTCCCCTTCAAAACAAAATGTGTAATCCTAAAGATAAAAAGTGTGACCTAGTTTATACATTTGTCAACAAAATCCTTTGACAGAACCAGCCTTGGTAGTATAATGGTTAAGACATTGGGATTTAGACTGGTAGGTAGTGGGTATCAATCTCTATTGACGCATCAGATTTTTAAACTAGTGGTCAACAACTGATTTAACAAGGGCCATGGTTTGTGCTATCCTGGTTGTGGGAAAATGCACATAAAAGATCCATTGCTACTTATCTAACAGAAGTAGCAGGTTTCCTCTATCATTATCATACTAACACTTAACTTTTATCGTGGAGAAACAAAAAAGCGACTTCCATTGAATATAAGCATGAAAATAAGGTATAACTTACTAATGTGTGGCATGTTCCCTTTGATGAGAAACAATGTAAAAGGGCTGTGAGCTCACCTCATCATCAATGTAGATTCCACTTATTACTAGAGGATTTTGCACTGAATCTTCAAAAGGGACACAGAAAGAGACGCCTTCAGATGAACCCACATGGATACCAAGATCAATTTTCTTGTACAAACTAAAACGAAAATTGCTTAATATGTATGATACTTGTAGTGTCAAGGCTGGAAAAAAACTATGGAACAAATGATCAATATCGGATAAAAAGTTTTACATCTAATAATACATTTAATACATACAGTGAAAGTGAAAAATAAGGCATGCATGGTGCAAATATCTACATGTACCGTACTGCTGGTCCAGTACCTATCCCCTGCCATTATTTGCTTTTCTCTGAGACAGGATTAAGCACTGCATAGCAGTAACTTCGATGTAATTACTAGTATATCTCATGACTCCAAATTGATATACTGGTACACAAGCAATGTGTAAGTTATGGTATATGGAAACGAAGATTGGATATGGACAACTCCAGCAACACTTCAGGAGACGCTGTATCGATATATTGGTGATATACAGACAATAGCCCCATTAAAATTTAAATCGTTTTAAGAACTAGCAGTACGATAGAAAAAGAAGAATAGTATGTACATGTATATAATTATGGATTCTTGTTACTGACTTACTATATAGCAAACTCTTTACTAGACAAAGGTTTAAAGCACTTGAATAATTCACTGTATAACTCATTGATGTTACTTTTGTCAAATCTGAAAAAAAAATTGAAAATAAAAAATCAGGAGTCTATACTGAGATTAAAAATCCTATATGCCATGAATGGGATTCAAACCCCATCTTATTCAACATTATATATTACCACAACAATAACATCAGAAATAAAATTCACAGAAACAGTAATGTAACATACCTTGAGTTTTTTTACCCAGGTCTTCATTTTGTTTGTTATTAATTGTAATAAATACAACATTTTGTTGATTATTATGGCGAACTTGTTGGACAACATAAAATTATATTAAATTTATGATTGTGTTTTGGATTAGCAAATTGTATTAAAAATAACTATATTACTAAAAGTGAATATATATAATATGACATTAAGAATGAACACTTACCGGTACATTTCTAACGAAGTACATGTCGGCCATTCTGTGCGCTTTATTCGTAAATGACTCAATGATGTGTACATTTTTATATCGTTCATTTTCAGTAGAATATTGCCATGTACAGGTGACGTCTTGAGAATGAATTTAGCTACTAGCTTTGTTTCATTTATTTTCTCATAGTTGATAATTAGTGCGATATCTTCTCCATTTCGTTCCACAGGTAGCTCGATTTCGCCTATAAGAAAATTGCAATAAAGATTTAGATGTACTTTATTCAAAACTTCCAAGCAGTTTAATTTGCCTTATACTTACAACGTACACCTTTGGCAGATTGCTGTAGTTAAGTCACAGAATGGTCAAAAGACCACTCCAAGGAACAAACTGTGTAAAAAGCATGTATTAATGGACCCACATCTAAAAACATTTATTGGTTTTTCCTATTAAAGGCCCAGTTTTTCTATTAAAAATCCTGACCGAGTCCTAAACAAATCCTGCCTATTGCTATGACACGCATTCTGATTCAGAAACATTTAATAATTTTTAAATTGGTTGTTATTTTTTATTCAAACCAATATGTCATTAAAACATGTAATAATACAGTCGAAATAAGTTATCTCAAAGTTTAAAGATAAAGATGAAAGTTTGTTTGTTTAACGACACCACTGGAACACATTTATTATTAATCAACGGTTATTGGATGTCAAACGCAGTTATATCGGCACTTGGTCACAGAAGAAACCTGATGCTACTCTTCTTTGATAAACAGCAAGGGATCTTTTATGTGCACTTCTTACAGACAGGATAACACCCCACAGCCTTTGATAGACCTGTCGTTGATCACTGGTTGGAACAGGAAATAACCCAACGGGTCCCCCGAGGAGGATTGATCCTCTGACCCATTGAGCCTCAGGCGGACGCTTTACCACTGGATTACGTCCGCTCCCAAAATAGTAAGTAGGAGATATCAATAGTTCGAGATTTTATCCATAACCAATGATGAGTGTGATGATTTACAGTACATTGTATCAAATAAAGCCTTTATGCCGGTGTAAAAGGAAAGCAAGTCCAGGTATATCATAACAAAATGGATTATATAATAAAATAAATCTTTACAGAATGAAACAAATATTCTGATCCATAAAACAAGATACATGTATTACATACTACAAGTCCTAGAGTTAATGTAAGAAAAAGTGCAATAAGACTATATGTTTTATAGAAGTTTGGTTTGGACTAGGATTACTAGGTACATGTATGTACATGTAGGTCCTATAGCATTATACATTGTGTCGGACCTATACTCCTACGGACTTCTATTCCTATTACACCGGTATTTCAGAAGTCACACAATACAGGGTTGTAGCTGGTTTATAATAATATATGCATTTACTATTCTAGATGCCTTGCCTTCATTTCTTGGATTACGATGGAACTCGTGTACGGGTTGTGTGTCACTTCGTATTGCTTGGTTTGGTCTTCCCAACACTGTTAGGACTGTATAATAACACCAATGGAGAAAGATCATAAGTCCAGGTGAAATCTGTAATAAGTGAAACATCCAATTTCAGTACTTTCCTTTTGATTGTAGAACATGCTATCTAATTAGAAAACGAGAACATTACTCCATTGTCATTAAAAATAGATTTAATGTAACTTCTGTACACTTCGTATCATCTTCGCTAGCCAACAGACTTTCCTTCTATTAACAGACGGAATGGTACACCTTGGCTATATGGTACATGTATATACCGTACAACATTTGTATAATTATATTCCTAAAAGAAAATGATACAAATAGAATATCACTGAGTTATTAAATTATTAAAAATAGCCATAACATCTTGAAATCTGTGGTGATCTTTAGTTCTTTTCGTTTATGACTGGAAATTACCCACACAGTTGCATAAAAGTATAAACATACTGTAAATATTTAATAGATGATAACCATAATGTTATTATTATACCATTATTAATGTAGGTCTACCTAACCTGTTCACAGTACAATGACCCATAATTCCACACGATGACGATGATGCTGAAGCAGACAGCAGCATAAAGTGTGAATTCAGCCACCACGTCGCACGTCTTTGTAACCTCCAGCAATGCAGCCACCAGCAGAAACAACACTATTTCAGCTGTCGAGAGAAATATAAAGTTTGTTTGTTTATCAACGCCACTGGAACACATCGGTCATAAATCAGCGGTTATTGGACGTCACAAGCATGTTTATAAAAAAATTATTGAAACGGGATTCCAGAGGAAACCCGCTGCCGCCACATAAACTACTCTTCTTCGAATAACAGCAAGGGATCTTTTATATGCACTATCCCGATGGACAGGATAGCACACAGCACGGAATAAACCAGTCGTGTATCACTGGCTGGAATGGATTAATACGAGAAAGACATGGGCTGTATGTACATGTACATGTATATTGATTTTGTAAAGAATAAGATGAAAGTAAACATTTGTTAACTTTAATAATAAGACATTCTCTATTACAGTCAACCAAACAGTCGCCTAGGCTTCGGCAGATGGCCAAAACCTCCTAGGCAAATGACTGACAAGGGTCTAGATGAAACATTTTCTGGCTGGACGACCCTCAGACTATACCTAGAGATATATCCAAAACTGACATCCATAGTCCAGGTCAGTAGCCAGGATTGTTAGGGGTTGTTGTTTAGGCTTATGGAGCCAGCAATGTTAATTACTGCCCGTGCCTAGGCACCTAACCATGCCTAGGCGACAGTTTGGTTGAGGCCACCATTCACCATTGTAGCTAGAATTTGTTTACAAAATAGCATTCAATGGTATTGATCATCAAACTTGGGAATTAGTCCTAGTCCTAGAAAACTCTAACTGACAATGGTATAGATGGACATCTTGCTGGCAGTAAGAGGGTCGTGTAGCCAGCAAAATGTCCATCTATACCCTTGTCAGTCAATGCTTTCTCACTAGGTTAGGTATAACTTATTAACGTGCTTGTATCCAAATAAGGTTCAAGCATGTCTGTCTTGGTCACACAGTCCAGCTGCCTCGACTGCCTGTCCATGACAGAAGTTAGTGTTAGTATGAACGAGGAAACCCACTACTTTTGATGAGTAGCAAGGGATCTTTTATATGCACTTTCCCACAGACAGGACTGTACATACCACAGCCTTTGTTGAACCAGTTGTGGACACTGGTTTGTGTAAATGGAAGTACACTTAAGCATTGAGCCTTGCAGTTGGTACTGGGATTAAAAATCCCATATGCCACGAATGGGATTTGAACCAAGTTCCTACCAGCCTGAAGCCCGTAGCATTAACCACAACACCACGGAGGCCGGTTCGGATTAACTCGGGAATGTGCCTTTAAGTGGGCACGAGTGGAAAAGGACGACAAGCTCATTCCAAGGGCATCAGAAAACGTGCCATCAAATTACTGGAGGGAAAAGTGACCCCCACCCCCAACCCATTACTCCTTCAATTTCCATGGCACATCTGTGTTGGTGGTGACCGAACAAACCATATAGATGATGATGGAGGTGACAATGATTGTGATGATCAATGATCTTGATGATGACTATAAAACAGATGATGATTATGATAATAGTGTTTTCCCTAGGCAATTTTAGCATTGCACTACACCATGCCATGATTCTTCCATACCATTCTGCTCCCAAGTAGTACCATGCTGCCCTCAGATAGAATAATTTACTTATATACTTTGTAATTGCTAAAGTAGAATGAATAAGTGTTATGTTGAGTATAAAAAACAAAACAACTATATATTTAATATCAGTTTAAACGATAATTGTGCCATTAAATGTTTGCTATTAAACAAAATGCTCTTAAAATATCCAGAAATGAACAACATTCGCCAATATACATGTATTTCTATTCACCATGCCTTGTTCCAAGTCTAGAGAAAACACTAGATGATGATGATGATGATGATGATGACGATGATGATGATATCATGATTGTATCAATACAGTACCATAACCAAGTCCATGACGAAATCGCTTCAGTAGGAGTTCTCCAAATATTGTGTGACATTTAGACACCTGAAATTGAAACTGAGTATAACAATAATTATTATATACTATGCATTTATAATCGCCCTCACCTAAATCTTGCCACAGTTATATATACAATGTATATAATACAGTATATATATTTTTTGTGTACAACTATTTTTGACACACACTAATTTTTGTAATACAGCGTTTTATAACATTGGCCACATATCATTAGGACTCACTCGGACTCCTAAATGGATTTTCTGGATCCGCCATTGGAAAGGATTTTAATTCCATTAAATTAAATTAAATAATTAATAGAAACACAATATTCTAGTCAGACAATAATATGGCTGAGATTAATTTATCTAAATAGAAGTAGACAATGTTGAAATAATATAGAGGATATTAAATGAGCTACCATAAGCTATCAAGTTTTATTTGTCAGGAGCTTTATGTTTACAATTTATGACATTATATTTGATAATTTCTCAGTGATATATATATTTTTTCTTCTCCTGTTAGAGTACCTGCTGGCGTAATAAATGCAAATAAGTTTTATATTGATAGGCGAGAGAACACTGTCTATATATTTAATTGCATATATTTATAATTTATGATTATACACTACAACAAAAATGTCAGTGTCACTATTATTGTAAAAAATGCCAAAGTATGCAACCAAATAATTCAAACACTTCTAAGGTTACTGCTATTGTCTGCAGATGCATCAGAGCGGAATTGAGGATCTTTAATATAGACTTATAAACTTCGATATTAATAAACTACATTTAGATGACTGTAAAATAGTAGTAATAACCAGATAACTACTTTATAACTTACCAAACTGGTAAATGCAAGAATAGACAAAACAAACTTGAAAATGGTCATAAGCTCTGTTGAAATAGCACATGGATTGAAGAGTTCTAAAAAAAAAAGAATAATTATTTACAGAAAATTAAATATGATTGACAGAAATGTAGATTGTTCTCTCTCTTTTCATCAACAAAGTTCGGTTATATAAATACTGTTTTAGATATATGTATTAAAACAGGTAGCATGCTGAAAAAGAAGTATTTAACCCAACACTATAGCACCCGTTTTAAAACGTGCCACAGTACCTTTAATATACTGTAACATTTCATAGTCTACAGATTTTGTTCATTTTAAAAATTAAATTGTTTACAATTAATTATATTATCACAGGAAATGTTAGGTGGGGGTTCAAATTAAATTAAGCTAAATTACCTCATGTTGGTAGTGATATGTACACATGCTTGTGCGAAGCTATATTATGAATATCTTTGATTAAAGTTGTCCAATTATGAATTGTTACTTACGTCGCCATGGCAACATAATAACTGTGTCACAAGATTTCGTACGCATCCAGGACACGATCAAACAGTTAATACCTGCAAAATACATAAATGCTATAATTCTCAGTATATATAGACCATAATATTATTAGAATTATATCCGATGTGTTTTTTGTCATCTAAATTTGTATGGTAGTTTAATGTGTACTTTTGCCTAAAATAAATTGTCACGTGCCAGACAAAAATACAAGGACCATATAGAGCTACTACAAACGCATTGGATATACATTGTACATACATGTACATTGTATATTGATATTGAAGGCAATAAGATGTAAGTAAACGTAAAAAAAAAGGAATTTGTCGCAGGCGATTGCCTTTATTCTGATTTACTTTACAGACAAGTAATCTATAATCAGGGCGGCACTGTGCTAAAATTAAAAATAGTGGTATGGCGAGAGTTTGCCCAAGGCAACTAAGCGTATGGAGACAATAAGTACCGGTAGAAAAAAAGAACCTCTGTTGATATGAGAATAACGTTTTTCAATTTTGGGTTGCCAGAAACACGATTTTATGACATCTGGAAAGGTATTTAAGTTTCATAATCTACTAAGGTAAGACAGCAACGTACATGTAAGTTCCTACGGTAGTTACAAAAAGTCCACAATAAATAAACGTATGCTTTTGTAGAATTCTTAAGACACCTCAGAAGGAAACTTAAGACTTAAGTCAAAAATGGCCAAAAGTTATGTCTAGGTTTGTTTTTTTCACAGAACTTTAGTCAAAATTGCAGAGGCTTAAGATTTTTCTCAGACTTCTGTTATTTCTGACTTGTCGCTTGATAAATACCGCCCCAGGAGCTATAAACAATACTTTATGAAAAATATAATTTTAAGTAGTACGGCTCTGGTAATTGTTATCTAAAGACGGAATTTAACAATAATATTTGTTCTTGTAATGTAACAATATGTTAACTGTATTTTGCATTGTCTTTGTGTCCTCGTGTTACACAGTGTATTTTGTCTGAGTGTTAAATAAATCTTTGAAAAAAAAAAAAAAAAAAATTAAAAAAAAAAAAAAATTAAAAAATAATAATGTGCTTGTTATACAGATTTAACTGGAAGTAAGTAAAATATGCACATACTTGTAACAACGATGACACCCATGACGAAATTCCGACCCGTCATAACTATTTTGTAAAGTCGTGTTTGCCTCAGGTACGATGATCTTAAATCGACCTATGGGTTAAACATTTTGATACAGTAAACCACAAAGAAAACTAAATTATAATTCCATAGAATTACATGGATTAAAATGGCCCATTTAAGGTTAGTTTCTTTTTCAAGTGGGTCATTGAAGTCAATGTGAAACGTGCTTGAACTTAATTGGATATAAGCACATAAACAAGGTATAACTAAGATGGGAATGGATAGGTATCTACCGGTACATAACACAACGTTTGATACTTTAGTGCATGTTCATAACATTCTGACTAAGAAAAAACATTCATCCACTGTTAACAACTTTGAAAACGACAGGCTATTTCATGATACGATGCATCATTGACATAGATGATGATGTCTGATGCAATACCCTACTTTCACCCGTTTCATAAATTTTTGACTGTTTGATGCAAACAGTATTTAGGCTACAACTGGTGCCACTGGTGGGGCAGAATACGCCAATATTTGGCAAACATTGCAATCTTGACTTTGTCGTAATGTACTATCGAATCTGTCTTGTTCAATGGTTTACGCAGAGTAGTCAATGGAACACTTACCAGTTTGCGGTCAACATGATTAAAAAACGTGGCAACTATCAATGCCGCCCAGCATGCTGAAATATAATAGTTTAGTGTATATTATTATTATTATTATTATTATTATTATTATTATTATTATTATTATTATTATTATTATTATTATTATTATTATTAAATTTTGTTTTTTTGTTTTAATTTATTTTATTATTATTGAATTTAATATTATTATTTTCTAATAGAAAAGAAAACAACTGAATCATGGTATGATGTGAACATTGGAAGCGGGGTGTAGCTCAATGAAAGAGGGTCCGCCTGATGCGTGATGCGTCGATTGATCTATCCTCCTCAAGGGACCCAATATTTCCCATTCCAACCAGTGATCCACGACTGGTCTATCAAAGGCTTTGGTGTGTGTTATTATGTCTGTGGGAAAGTGCACAAAAAAGATCAGTAGCTGTTTTTACAAAGAAGAGTAGCCGATATGGTGGCAGCAGGTTTACTCTGAGACCCAAGTGCTGATATAACCGTGCGTTTGACATCCAATAAGGCAATAACTACTGATTTATAATCAATGTGTTCCAGTGGTGATGTTAAACAAACAAACTTCATCTTTTATCATGTGAACATTCGTTCAAAAGTGCCATTATGTTTTGACCAACACACAATTATACTGCGCTGCTTCCAGTATACTAGTAATGTAAAGTAATTTTCTATAAATAATTGTTTAAGGAGGGATGCATACAAGGAGATCTGCTATCTACATACATCTTTATAATGCCATTATATTTAATACAAAACTCTTCCAATTATTGTTAGAAACTCCAATTCCACTATCAGTATTAATTACAATGAATTCTACTATCTAACATCGCATTATAATAATGATCAAATGCTATATATTACATGTTTAAACATATACATGTACACCTAAACATTATGCATCTCTTATGTTTGATTGAGGGATAAGACGACTGCTGGTGGGGGAAGTTATCAAACACATGTTTCTAAAAATGGTACTAAGTATTGATTCTCTTGGCATCATCTATTAGTATACATATATACATGTTATATAAGAGTGCATGCAGCCTACATGAGTCCTTTCTGGGATTGAGAGAACGACCTGACTTCGGTCAGAACGGCATTTCAATCTCAGCGCCCTCTACAACATCCCTCGGATGGATGAAGGCGGTAAACCACATTACCATTACATGAGTTACAGAAAACGGTATGCACGTATACATATATTACAGAATATAATTATAGTGTATACATATATATGTGTGGATATTATATAAAATAGTGTACCGGTATTACACATAGGACGTAGAAAAGACATTTACAGTGTACATGTGTATACATTTGCCATAAAAATAGTAATATATTATGCATGTGCTACCACAAAATAGTAAAAAGATATCTTAGATGAATGTTTTTGTATCACAAGTGTATTTTCAGTAAGGCCAACCCCAAACCCCGAGAAATCTGACCGATCAATCCCCTTTTCGCCATGAAACGTTCAACAAATTTTGTTTGGCCTTACTGAAAATAATCCTACACTTGTCATAGAAAATCGTGCATACATATAACGTATAAAGTAGGGTATACTTACATAATTCCACCAAATAATAATCGGATTGGGATTTAAAGTGATTGTACACATCTTGGTCTTTGTTAGATATGTTATAGGTAACTGTATCAGAGTGTGTACCAATCAGTACAGTCAGTTGTACCCAATGTTGTACCTTTGTCACTATCGGCAGGAACACGTGGATCACCAGGGTAGTAAATAAAGTACCTGCAATAAGTATACACATGCAATATATATTAAAATCCACCCTCGTGTGCCGTTCTCGTAATGGTCATACATATTTGGCACATACAGGTATATTTATTTTGAAGAAAGACGTTCCACCAACAATGTACGTTGACAGTGCGTCATATTTTGGTGGATTGTGGTCATTTACAGCCAGTTAGAGATAACATAATTATTGGTAACAGATGTGTGGTGGAATCATTTGGATCCACCCACAACTTGTTTTAAAGTTTCTTAGAGAAACACATTTTTGGGGCAAATTTTAAAACTAACATCTGTGATATATTTTATATACTATAACATAGCCATGTACATTATTTGCTGTACATTTTACCATAGATTACTTATATATCAGCTCTATACAATGATTTGTATTAAAAAATTATATCATTGTATATACCATATTTTGACCCCAAATAGTATTAGACGATGTCTTTTTTTCGTGCTGGGGAGTCTTTAAAAATTCATTCATTAATTCATTCCCAAACTAAATCAGATTGCTAACTAATATTACTAAACCCATGCAACACATTTTATCCCGTCTTCATATAAAATACTTGAATTCCATTGGCTATATATACATTAAGACAAAACCCCTATACCTTGCGTAGGCAGGCTTAAATTCCTTTAAATCCTGTGTGTAAATTCGAACAGTTTCTAGAATCAACAATTCTGCGACCGTAAACAGATTAATAATAAGTTTTCATCAAACGACAGTTCCATCAAATCCTGATGCGTTCGGTTTTAAATTACATTTAGCGGTATCGAATGCACGATAACATACCGCTAAATTGAAAATAGACTACGTTTA
>JAULBR010074295.1:0-24712 GCA_032355825.1 Melanodrymia aurantiaca
TAAGACAAGTTCGTGCTTCATTGGTATAACAATGAAATTCCCAACGTACTCGAGAATTATAGAAATAAACAAAGTGTAACAGGGCAGTGGTGCATTTTGACGAAAATCATGTTGAATGCTGAGAAAAATCGTCGATTGATCGATCTCCATCTAATCAAATAAAATCTACAGTTTAATCAAATTAAACGCGTGTACACAGTATTCACAAACGCAATCCCAACTGAACGTAAGCAAATAATCTTACCTACCGTCGACTCGAAGCTAGTTTATTTTTTAAATTTCCCCAAGCACGTTACTCCAGACAGTCACACTGTACTTATAACGCCGTCTTGTAAACTGAGCCAAAACTGTGACGTCACGTACATCGGCTGTTCGCAAGACAATCTTGACGTCATGAAATCGTCCACATTAATACTATCAGTATACATGTTTGTACAAAATGTACAAGTATTCTTTGAATACATGTTATTAGGCCTAATTGACGTTGTATAGCTTGCTTTTGTGGACAGACTGTCAGTGCCTGTGTCAAATATAATCGACATACAGGACTATGCAGAGCGCATCTATATACCCTATTAGTAGTCTGAACGTTTTGTGAATTATTTTAAACAGTGAAATTATTGTTTTAATTAGTAAGTTATTACTATTTTAGTAATAAAATGTTTAATATTTTATACTTAGTGTTGTGTAAATATTATACACCATTCTTTACGCTGTATCTTAGTGCTAGCTTTATTCTTTTACTAAAGATAAGTAATTCCCAAAGGGCGTGACTTAAATTCTTTGGGTTTATGGAAGTATAAACCGAAAGAAATCTAGTGTCATGTGAGACCGTTGGACCAATGAGATTGCTGCAAATAGTATAAACGCAAAAGAAATTTGATTATTTGATTATTACTTTATTGAGATGAAAGATTAAACAACATAGTTACTATAAATAGAAAAGAAAGCATAATAGTGTACATGGATGAGCAGTAATAGAACACTTTCCTGTGTAAGTGGTGTACTACACCTACTCATTCAGACTTGTGAAGCATTAACTACGTTTGGAGCCGATACTGCGATTAACAATTCCATCGTGTGAAGTGGATTCGAACTCAGTACCTACCAGTCTTGAGCCTGGTGGTCTAACTACTACACCATGGAGAGGCAGTTGAGGCATTACAGACATGCTTGAACCTTAATTGGATATAAGCACGTAAATAAGTTATAACTAATGAACTATAATGGCGTATACAGTTGTCTTGTATCATGGAGCCTACGTTCTTAATTTTAACACTCTGGTGAACACATGTTATGGTGTTATGTGTGTGTGTTTTGTATAATCTACTAGTGGTGTGTTGTGCTTCTTCTTACTTCAGAGGTGTTGTGTGATCCTTCACTGGCGTCCAAACTCGCAGACACAAAAGCAGCTGGGGAAGTGAAAGCATTGGATGATTTCTACCAGATGTTACAGTTTGATGCTGACAGGGCATACTATGGGTAATTAAATATGTTGTTTTTCTGTGTATCAAGTTATACATGTAATTCCAAGTTATAATTGTAATAACAACTAATTCGCATATAATCTATGGCATTTTCCTAGGGTCTTTTTTTTGTTAATTGGGAACAAATAATACGTTAAAGAAGAAAAATAGAATTTTTATTATTGTTTTTGTTTTTTTTAAGGTTGGCTCGGATCAACATTATTGTATTAGGATGTACATGTTGTATTTGTCATTTTAAGATAAAAAGAAAATGTCAATTATTATTCAACAATCATGATGAACCCTGGTACAAAAAGTTGTTTTTTTGTATTTTGTAGAACTTGGAAATATAAAATTCCCCCTAAGAGTATAGTGCCTGTAACCAGCTTCAAAATATAGTACCGGGTAGATTACAGTCTGTAATTGTAATATTGCAACACTTAGGTTTTATAGACATGCATTTCTAAGATTCATATGAAGACAAAATGTGTTATTCAAGAATATTTGTCCATAATTTTCAAAGTTTTGTATCTTATATATTCTTAACATTTCTATTATCTTACTTGCTGTTAGTGTCAAGAACGAATGCCAAATTGAATAATGCATTGGCTTATTTTCTTTGATGTTTTATTCAGATTGAATGGCGAAAGACCAAGGTAATATATTCATTATACATGTTTTTCTCTTTCAGTGTGGGTCATGTTGAAAAAGCTGCCGAATTGCAGGCAATTCTTACATTATTAATATCAGATGAACTTTTTAGGTATGTGCATTCTTATTTTACTGAGACAGTATTTTTAGTTAACAGGATTAATTTTCCATGATAGCATGTCTTTTTTCGAGAAATCTTCAGCTTATGCGTGGCTGTTAAAAAATGGTTTAATGTGTGAAATCGAAATATGTTTTAAAATGTGTTGTGGGTATGTATGAGTATTAAAACGACTTTTGGTACAGCCCCTGACTCATGGAACAGTCCCTGAATCATGAAACAGTCCCTGACTTAATAATGTCAAGGTTTGGAGTATAATTGTTGACATTGATACCCTGGTTTGCACAGTAATGAAAAGCTTTGTGACATCAGAAAGCCTTTGACTACTGTGAATTGAGGTGGATAATACTGTTTGCAGTGCTCAGGTTTCATTAGTAATCAATAAATCCATTTCCTGTAATATTCCTGTAATTAATATCATGAGAATCCAATTAGATTCCCATGAATCAGCCTTATTCATTGCCTCATATATTTACATGTATAGATATCAAAATATGATACTAAAACATCAGCATCATTATAGCAACCTAATCATTAATTAAATAAATTATTATTTATTATCAAATTCTGGATCATATTCAGTGTGAAATTTGACAAGATTTTCTTTTAGACGATTTTTCAATAATTGCGGTATTTTTCTTAAAAACATGTTGCAAAAGAAGCTAATGCATACAAAATAATGTAATAAAAATAATGTAAGCCAATTAGTTATATTTGTAGCAAAACTTGAACAAACATAGCCATTGGCTCATTTGACTGTCTGTAGGCTGAGCCCTGCTTGTTTCTTCTTACTGCTGAATTGTATTTTAAACCCGCGATCTTAGCACTTCCACTGTGTTTGGGAATGTGTGAATGTGGTCTAGAGTATCTGCTTTGGGTAACTCGGATCGAAGGATCGATGCTCTTCATACCTGTTAGAACCTTTGTTCCACGTGGTTGACAAGCTGTAGTACGTCCTGTGTTGTGTGGATCATAGATATTGCTCTGCTGCATCTGCAGACAATAGTAGTGACCGTAAAAGTGTTTGAACTATTTCATTGCGTGTTTTAATGAGATATACATACATACATGTATAACGTAAAACAAGCAATTTTACCTAAGATAACGACACTGACATTTCTGTTGATGTTTAGAGACATCTAATAAATGTATGCAATTATGTACAGAAACAAGGACAGTGGGTTTTTTTCTGTTTTACTCAATTTAATCTGAATGTCACTCGCTTTACACTCGTCATCTCCTGATCATGCTTGTCTTGCCGAAATGGCGAGTTATTCTTTTAAAGAACTGTTGCTGTTAATAAAAAAAGATTCAACTTCTGAGACCATGTGTTGAAATAATCAGTGTTTAACATCCAATTAATCAATGTGGTTTTGTTGTGTCGTTAAACAAAGAAATGTTTGTCTTTGAGAATTGTGTCCAGTGAAACTAATGGTGAATATGCGGCATCAATATCAATATGCAAAAAGAAACAATTTAGAACATTTTTCTATATTTTAAGGTCAAAAGATTTAGCACAAAGGAAGAGATACGTGCGCTTGGTGGACACAGTACGGGAGAACGGTGGTGACGTGAAGATATTCTCCAGCCTACATGTATCGGGAGAACGTAAGTTTATATTAATGCATGTGTGAATTTTTTTTTAAACTCCCAGTAGTAACAATAAATTGGTCATAACATGTTTCATGGTATTGTGTTGAAGCAGGACACAGTACAGTGCGAGATCGTCCCCAGTGGACCCATTCTGTTAATTCCAATTCCAACCAGTAATGAAAGGTTTTTGTTTTCTATCCTGTATGCATTAATGTGCACATAAAAGATCCCTTCTTGCTTATGTAGCAACAGTAGGTTTCTTCTATACATAACTACACTGTATGTGTTTGACATCCAATAACTGATGACCCAATGTGCTTCAGTGGTGTCATTAAACAAAACAAAAACTTTATTTTGTTTTGTCGTAGCATTAACTGTCCAAATTTTCCAGGGGACATAACTCTGTGATAACTAAACATTCCCAATTGACTCTGATTAATAGTCATTGACTTTGAACTCCCAACTTGGCCATTATTAAATGGAACCATGATTGATTACTGGGGCAATAAAGTAAACTGTTTTACATTTTACAGAGCTAGGACAGTTATCTGGTGTGTGCGCCATTCTGCGGTTTCCCATGCAAGACACGGAGGATTCCGATGAAGATTGAATAGACTAACTGACGGAGAGAAAAATCGACCATCATTTTAAAGATATTGTTTGGACAGTTGTTGAAAACAAAGTACTTGTAGCATCCAGTAACAACACACATTTGTGAATGTGTAAGAAGTACGCTCGTACCATCTTGTAGTTTAAGAAGAAAGAATGACAGTTTACAAGAAGTTTTTTTCAAACTCCATGAATTACATGTTGAGATAAAATACTTATCAATTATGGACCATCTTTGAGGACAATATAATGTGTTGTGGACCTGAGAAGCTGATATTGATCGAGGCCGAAGGATGAGGCCAGCATCAGTTATTTGGGTCCATAAAACATGATATTGCCTGAAAAATGGTCCATAATTGTTTTATTACATAATATCAATTTCAATGAGTAATTTTCATCAGTTATATTTTCAACAGTACTGTCAAGTTAAAAGTACTGCTTTGAGTGACTTCACACGTTCTGATGTTGCGTGACAAGCACAATAAGCCGAAGTTGGTCAATATGACTTTCCATCGGACCAGCAAGCCAAATATTATTTATGGAAGATCATATAACAAATTTTTGAGTAATAATAATACAGATAAATTCTCGTTATATAATTATTATAGTTATATGATATGTGAAAGTTTTTGTTATGACAACTGATGAAAGCTAACAACCGGTTATAAAAGAGGAGTGGGATTTAGCTCCATGCTAGTGTCCACCTGAAGTGAGTGAGGTCGAAGGATCGATTCT
This sequence comes from Melanodrymia aurantiaca, assembly GCA_032355825.1. Taxonomy (NCBI): domain Eukaryota; kingdom Metazoa; phylum Mollusca; class Gastropoda; order Neomphalida; family Peltospiridae; genus Melanodrymia; species Melanodrymia aurantiaca. The sequence continues at coordinate 5,173 of JAULBR010074295.1, forward strand.
CCTCAGTATTCCAGCTGGGGATTTTCCCATTCCAACCAGTTGTTCATGATGTGTTCCAACCAGTGATCCACGACTGGTCTATCAAACGCTGTTGTGTGTGTTATCCGGTCTGTGGGAATGTTCACATAAAAGATCCCTTGCTGTTCTTTAAAGAATAGTAGCCTATGTGGTGGCAGCAGGTTTCCTCTGTGACCAAGTGTTGATATATAACCGTGTGTTTCACATCCAATAACCTCTGATTAATAATCTTTTTTTTATAATTCTTTATTTTTATTTTGACATAAGTACATGTAATACATATTTGTATAATAAGGCATATATATAAAAAAACAGGTATGATTAATAATCAATGTGTTTCGGTGGTGTCGTGAAACAAACAAACTTGATCTGTTTATCAACTGTAAAAGCAGACACGCGACGGACATTAATTAACACTTGCTTGGTATCGGTCGTGTACTCCAAGGTGCTGTAATCTCGGCTCATCTCGGTCTTCTCATGTCTGAGTCACTTGTGTGTTCAATCTAAGAATGATTGTGCCCAGAAGAGATTCATTAAGTATATCTTGAATGTGTTCATTAGAGCAGATGAATCAATTGCAAGCTCTCAGCAAATCGTATGTCAAAACCCAATGATTTGAATAGACAAATATTTTATATACCCAGTAACTAATTAAAATTTTCATTGGGTTACTTTTTTTTATATAACTAATTTTTGGAAACTGTGATGTACCACCACCCACTATGCTCCCTCCCCTCACCCCAAACTTGACATACACTAAAATTCCTGGTAATATGGTTGAAGAGATATGATACCAAAGGTTTTGAATGGAGCCACTTGTTTGAACAAGAAAGAAACCATTATAATTGACATATAAATGTAGTAGAACAAATGAATTAAATTAGATGTCTAGAGTATACAAGTTAAATTGTAGTCTGATTTGTGAAGTTGTCACTCTAGCTTGTTTCTAGACATGTAAAGACATTAACGAAGCAAATCTAGATGTAACTCGCAGATGAGGGAAGTAGGATGTAGTGCAGTACAAGAGGCTGAGTGTTACCTCAAGGTTGGTGGGTCGATCCTCCTCAAAGGACCTTTTGTGTTATCTCCATGAGTGGTCCATTAAAGGCTGTGGTGTGTTCTACCATGTCGGACAGTCCACATAAAAGTTCCCTTGCTGTCATTTGGTAAGTGTAGCCTATGTGGTGACAGCACGTTACTTCAGAGACCATGTGTTGATATAACCACATGTCTGATTACTTCAGTGGTGTTGTTAAACCAACTTTATGACAGCTCTTGCTTTCTATTTATCATTGAATCAATAAGAAAATACCACTTTACTTTTATTAACAATCAGACGATCTTCCTTGCACCACCCACACACCCATTATAGAACGTTACTATTTAACTATGATGAATGCGTTGACATCCCGAAAGTGTGCTTGATCTTGTCCAGTCCTAATATACATGTTTTAGCTGCCAAAGCCTGTCAAAGTATTCTTAAATGCAAAAAATTTCTTTTATTTACTAGAGATTTGGCATGTAACTATATACATATGTCTTACTGTTTTGTCTGTGCTGATTGTGTTTAATTGTGTAATAGTTGTTATTTCTTAGCTGCTTTTATTGATTGCTCTCATAACTCGGTGGAGAGTGGCTCATTACAATTTTGTCTGTCAAAATAAATTCAAGTGAAATGTGCCAAAAGTAAATCATGCTTTGTTAAAAAATCATCTGAACTAATGCATATAGAGATACAGTTTAATCATTTAGATAATCTTGGTGTTAATGCTTTGGCACATTTTTTTTTTACCATCCTTCACAACAGTAGCTTTAACAACGCGGTAGCAGAATTTTAACTTGCATGCATTGGTTATTTGACCACAGCCTAACTTATAACACCAAATAAACATTTATTTAAATTCACAAGTGCCAAAAGTGATATACAATATATGCTCAAGAATTTGAAATAAATGCAAACCATTTATAGTTTTGGCAATTATTTAATTTAAAAAATTTGACAATTACACATGTTTCTCCCATCATTAGAAGCAAATTTGAGATACATTGTATATATTCGTGTGCTGTTTCTTATTGTGTTATTAAACTAACACGGCAGCTATCTAACTTATTTACTTGCTTACATGTACATGTACATCCAATTGAGGTGCAAACATGTCTGTCTTGGACATGCAGTCCAGCTGCCTCGACTGTCTGTCCATGACAGAAGTTAGTATTAGTAGGATAAAGTAAACCTGCTGCTTATTACTAAACAGCAAGGGATCTTTTATATGCACTTTCCCACATACAGGACAGGACAGTACATACCATGCCCTTTGTTAACCATTAGTGGGACACTTGCCGGTGCAAGTAGTGTTCACCCATTGAGACTTGTGAAGCACTCACTAGGGCTGGAGTCAGTACTGCGATTTAAAAATCACATTACCTCGAGTTGGATTAGACCCCAGTACCTACTAATCTTGAAGCTAGTGGTCTAACCACTCCACCACAAAGTCTGGTATTACACTCTGAGCAGTAGGACTATTTTAAGAGTATATTCGTTATTTTAGTTGTTTCTAAGAAACGTTTGATGTTATTTACATGTGGATATTTTGTTTTTATTTATTTGTTATTTAATAACAAAACTTATGTTATTAAATCTGTGTTCATGTATATTGTCAAATTTCTTTCAGTTATACAAGGTGGTCAGGTATTTCATGTCAAAATGCAAATTATCCTGTGTTTATTTATACTCTATAATACAGTCAGCTTTCACATAATCAGAACCAAAAATACAATCGTTTAAATGTACTTCAAAGAAAGCATTTTATTGTGGTTTTTCTCATAGTTTTCGATGATTGTAAAATATTCTGAAGTTTTTCTAGAATTTTAGGACAAATCTGACATCTGCCTAAAGTTGGATTCAGAATGTGTATATTACATCAAGGCATCCTTGAATTATTTCTTATTGAATTGACTTATGGTAAACAAATTATGGAATGTTTTGTAATATTTGTCTATCTAATCAAATATCTTATATTTGTTATACTGTTATCACAAAACATTAGAAATAGGACAGAACACCAAATCAAAATGTTCTTGAAATGAATAATGGGTGTCAAAAGCATAATAATATCCAGTTTTAAATAGTATGTTTAATATATACAATTATCTACATTATATATGGTAACTAAAATTTGCAAACCTTTGCAAATTAATACCAATAAATTCTCCCCAAAATTCCTTTTGGTTCATAAAATATGTAATAATTTAAAATATTTTCTGCAAGATTGGTATCAATATTCAAACATTCAAATTGCTGTGCATGGTATTGCGTATGATCTATCTATTATTGCATAGCATATACTAATGGTAAATGAAAGCATGTCATTTAAATTACTTGGTGCTTGTACCAATAATTTATAAGTTTGAATTTCAAGGATAATAAATCTTTTTCTTGTTAAGAAATGTCTTGTTATTTGTATGTTTGTCGTAGATCTTTTTTTGCAACTGTTTTTAATATTTATACTGCCAATGCAAAGCACAGAAAACTACGTTTAAATGTGATATAGGTACATGTATATGTACTTCGTCGGATGTGTTCAGATGTGCTTAATACTATACTAGTACATGATGTATAAGGTAGTTACAACGCCATATTGCAGACCTGATTTTGACTGATATCGGTTTCCTACGTGATTTGAGATGCTCTATGTGTTCTGAGTAGTTTAAAAAAAAAATCGTTTTCCAAAGTAAGAATTGTGAATATATGAAGTTATAAAATGGTGTTTAAATCTCGTGTTACATTTGTTGTCATCATTATGTCTAAGAAACGTGCACGTTTCTATATAAAATAACTTCTTTTTTTTGGGGTGGGGGGCGGTTGCCAGGGTTCAAGGTTGACGGGTCTGATATCGTTTTAGTAATAGTATAACAGTAAAACCCCTCTAATCCGACACCCACGGTAAAATGGAATTGCCTCCAAACCAAACTTGGTTCACTGTCCCACAAAGCCTATAAAGCTCTATCTAAACCTCTGTAAACCAAACATTTTACTCGGTCCCAAGTGTGTTTCTTTACACGAGTTTCACTGTAATATAATAATGAAGTTCATGTACCAATAGTGTGTGACCATGCTTACAGATTATCTGTGATAGTTTATGTGCAGAGTTCTAATGGCTTTCTTTGCTCCTTATTGATTTTCTGAAAATTAAATTAATGCTAGCATTTTGGGGCATTCATAATATTCACGCCTTTCCTTGCCCCTAGCCATCCACTCAGAAATCTTTAATCCACGTAACCTTAGAACAATTTAAGTGGAAAATCATTAATGCACTCTTTGCGTTCATTGTAGCCACTTGATGCTAGTCCCAACTCTCAAGGTGCAGTACTAAATGGAAATAAATGTCTTCGTGTTTACAGTTTATAATAGAGTGAGGAAAAAAAACCTAAGCACTCTATTTTTTTAACGTGCAGATGATCACTTCAAATCGTGTACCTTGTGAGCAATTCATAGTTCGTAACCTGCATCAGTCCGTTGTATTGACAATAGAAATCTTTCAATAAGTAGTTATTACTTTGCTTTTGGGTGGGAAGGTTTTTTGTCGCGTTTGCATAGACTTAAAGTAGAAGGTACAGCACAATTTCAATAGAGTACTTTGACAAATCCGTAGCCTACTCTATGTCTTTGTAAAAGAAGTTTGTTTAAGTGATCAAGGATATTGTTTAAGAAACGAACATTGTCCTATAACCTACATGTACAATGTAGTAAGTAGTGGGCATTGCGTTTAGATGTCTAATTGATCAAGGATATTGTTTAACCAACGAACATTTTCCTATAACTTACACAATGTACATGTAGTAAGTAGTGGGCATTGCGTTTAGATGTCTAATTGAGCAAGGATGTTGTTTAACCAACGAACATTTTCCTATAACTTACATGTAGTAAGTAGTGGGCATTTCGTTTAGATGTCTAATTGATCAAGGACGTTGTTTAACCAACGAACATTTTTCTATAGCTTACATGATTGTAGTGGGCATTGCATTAAGATGTCTATAATAATTATATCTGACGTTATAGTTGTCTGTTAATGCTGCAGTCATATGTCATAGTGAGTGATCTACAAAATGAATCTTGACGTTAATAACATTTCTGTACAAGTTCTGTCAAAAGACCAAGGATGTTGTTTAAGAAACGAGCATTGTCCTATAACTTACATGTAGTAAGTAGTGGGCATTGCGTTTAGATGTCTATATATCTGACTTTGTTATAGTTCTCTGTTAATGCTGCACAACGATATGTCATAGTGAGTGATCTACAAAATGCATCTTGACGTTTCAAATTATTAACCAAATTTCTGTACAAGTTCTGTCAAAAGATCATTGTGCAGAAGCTGAAGATGCCGATTAGATGAAGTAGCCACTAACTGAATCTGCCTTTATCTTCACTATTTCGCTCTGACATTTTCCTTCACGTCCAATCAATTCTTTCCACGTCCGCTACCATCTCGATTGTGATGGGTTCAAAGCCATTAATGCCCAAAAAAAGTTATGTCCTTTAGGTATAATTTTCTACACCTAACTCAATGATGGCACATATGAGTTGGCTCACTTGTTCTTAGGGGCTCAATTATCTTTAAGGGAATGGTATCTAGCTCGGTGCAAGAGAGATGGATTCTTCTCAAAGGATCACTAGTCCACATCAGGTGTATCAAAGACTGTATTTGAGGAAAGGGCACATATATAAAAGACCCATTAGTGCTAAAAAAAAACCCCAGCTTACATGTATGTGTCGCAATCGGACTTTGCATGAAACCATGTGTCGAAATAACAATGTGTTTGTGACATCTAATGGCTGATAATATTAGTCTGTCCTCAAAACAAGAACACTTTTAGAACACCTAATGTTATAAGCTTAATGGAACAACTGTGCCATAATGACATTTCGTTGCTTGACGTCGGCACATATAAACGGAAATTTTCTCAAAATCTGTGACTTAGACGCCAAATGCTGTAATCGACAGAACAAGAAAAATGTTCCCGTAAATTATCATATAGCAGTTAGGAGTAATGCAATTATGTAAAACTTCCTAATATGGATCACCAGAATTGAACTACAAAAAGTGGCTTTCGTGATCTGGTACATTCTCAATAATATGCAAAAAGTACGGTCCAGAGTTTTAAGATGGCTGGCACCACTGTGGGCGACATTATAATATACAGAAGGGCGTCTACCTCCATTAGTAGCGGTCTGGAGGTTTACTCCCGGAAAATTTCAAAAACTTTGAGACTCGCGGGTGCCATCTCAAAGTAAAATAGTTTCCGATAAACACAAACATATTTAAAAAAAAATATATTTCAAGTTTTGTTCTTCAATTTTTATACATAAAATGACATATTATTTGTAAAAAATTTTTGTTAATGCGCTATCAGCCATAAACATGTTACAAGTAGCATTAGATGCGCATGTACGGTGGCATCCATCTTAAAACTGGGGATAGTGCCTTTAAAGTTGAGTGTGATTACTCTCAATATAATGTGATCTGACTTACATGACAAACTGAGAACTATAAACAAGAGCATTGCGTGTGAACGCTGAGCACAAACTAATATACAAAGCGTGTTGTTCGTGACTTCTGGGGATCTTCCATCAAAGACATTAGTACTGCTTGATAGAAGAACACCATAGATCATCAATTACCACGCTTATCGATTGCGCCAATCTTTAGCCGCGCTATTTATTACCGCATCTCATGAATCTTGAAATTTCTTATTGGTTTAGCTTTTTATCAGACAACTTTTATACTGGAGAATGATTCGTTTTATTGGTAAATTCACATATTGATGTTCTGTCAGTCATTTTGGGAATTGGTTTGGGGAACATTATATAGGTAAACAAATTTATATTCAACTCACGAATAATGTAATAACACTGGCGATCTCATGAACTAGACTGAATGCATCTATGATTGTTACTGTTAGATGGCAATAAAATCATATATTAACGGAACAAATTTCAATCATTGCATATTTATTTGGGAAATAGCAATGTGAAATGGTGAAAATGTTTAACTACACGCCTTTTAATAATGGATATCCAAAAGGTAATTTCATGAACATAATAAAAAGACAGCATTAAAGGCCCAGTCCAGTTTTAAGACGTGAGCATCTAATGCATTTTCTATCTAATGCATTTTTATTTACGTTTCATTGCTTACAAATTATATTGTGATTATCAATATATGTATATCAAATACGTTTGTAGTAGCTTAATATGGTCAGAATATAAATTATTTTAGGCAAAAGTGCACATTCAGCTATACTAAGGAAATCTTAACGGAATCTGAAATCTAAACGACAAAACCATTAACATAGCGAAATGTATGTCTCGGTACAAGGCAGTGTATGGCATTTTGTTATACATCTATATGCCATTGATATATATGTTATATCGTAAACTAGTATAATATATAACGTTTAGAGTTGTAGAGGAGGGAACACAATAGTAAATAGAAACAGGTTAATATCCAGATGTCCGGACAAGCACTCATTAATAGTTTAAGATCTCTACAGACGGCTAAACTGACTAGATAGTAACTAATTGACATTTAAACTATGCAAAATACCTTTCATGTTTGATGTTTTGCCCAGCTCTGTTATGTTGTATCGGGTGCTAATCGCATCCCTAGACAAGAGCTAAGGATTGTTTTCGTGATCAGTACTGCAACGTTAGTGTGGTTTACAATATAGCAGGCACTATCCCCACTAATCATACAATCGGATTATGTGGCATCATTTGCGTACAAGATCCGACAAAGTACGTGAAATACCCATTTAGCCAAGTTCAACGAGGTAACGATCAAGCAATAACATAGGAATGATTGGATGTGTGTTTGCGTGCGTGTGTGGTGGTGGTGGTGGTGTTGGGAGGGGTGGGCGCGTGTGTTTTTTACTTTGCTTCACGATAAAGAATATCATTCACTATTTTAGCCCGAAAATCGGGATTACATGACAAAGGCATGAATGGAGCCACACATAATGAATGAATTTGCGTATAAACAGAAGCGAAAACACGGTCCTTGTTTGTCTACCTTGATTGCATACATTTGTTCACGTTAAAGAGAATCACTCACTATTTTAGAGAAAAAATCGAGATTACGTGACAAAAACATGAAGCCAGCCACACAAAAATGAATTTGTGTCTAAACAGAAGTAAAGCGAAAACACTGTCCTTGTTTATATACATAATTGCACACATTTATTATATGACTACAAAAATCTACATAAATTTCAAATTGTATTTATATTGTAAAATTGCTCGGTCTACGACGTACGAATCTATCGCCAAAACAGCCTCCTGGATAGTTAGCACATTTTCTAAGGTCACGCTATTGTCTGAAGATGCAGCAGAGCGGAAACGTTTAACACCAAACATGGTGGGCGATTCTCTTTAATACAACATATTTATTTTGTCTTTCTTATGTGTAAAGTTATATAAACTGTCTGACATTTAACACAATTTCAGCAGTGATGAATGAACAAAAGCCAGAGTTATTAACAAAAACATATTTTGGCCCGTGACAGTCATGAAGAAAATCGTTGAGTAGTTATGACAACAATGGAGAAATATTGAAAGCAAATCTGCTGTCGTGGGCGTGAATTGTTGCTTCAGGTTTTAATTGCATTCAAATAGTTGAGTTCGAGCAATGTTTGGTAGCAGACGGAAGCCGTTTAGAATTTGTATGAATTTTTTTCTAGAAAATTGAGACACACATTTACATACATAAATTATTTCGCGTCCTCTCTTAACGTGCACACACACACGCCCACACACACACACACACACACATGTCGATGTTTTGTCATCTAATTCAAGCGACAACGAATACACAAAGCGTGTTGTTCGTGACTTCTGCTTCTCACAGAGCTTATTATTGCTGGACAGAAGAGACCATAGATAATTAATTACCACGTTTACTGATCTCGCGAATCTCTAACGGCACAACTCATTACTGCATCTTATGCATCTGGAAATATCTTATTGGTTTAGCTTTGTATTAGACAACTTGTATACTGGGAAATGATATACTGTATTGTTAAATCCACTATAGCGAATGGGGAATATACGAAGTGGTCCGCAAAACATTAAGTTGAATTATTGCTCAGGGAAAGTAAATGATTTGATTGTAAATCTTACAAACGAACTGACAAGTTTCCTCGAACACTGAGCCTAAGTGGAAGGAAATCAAAGGAGCCCAATCTCAGCTACCGGAGGTCCTCTCACCTCGTCTTTGACAACCAGGAGGCTAGGAGGGAGGGAGGAAGAGAGGGAACGCCTCTGAAGGAGAAACTCTACGGCAACTTGGCTGCACTTCAAAACACAAGTGACATTCGTGCGAGTCACTGACCAGTGTGAACGTCTAGAAGGAAGCGATCGAGGAAGAAGAAGAAGAAGAAAAAGTGGAACGAAATGCAGTTTTAGCAGCTTCGTATACTAAAGGGTAAACTTCCTCTTCGCCATGAAGTAGTGCAAATGGATTTTGTTGAAAATTAAGCATATAAAACCTTTGAGGAAGATCAGTCGCCATATTGGGGGTTGGGGTATAGGAGTTACGATACATCCATGTGTTGTGTATTACAAGTTAGAAAATGGAGGTTCACTTCTGCACAAGTTTTGTCTTCATTTCGGTGGAAATGTCACATAATGCCTCAATAGTAATGCAATCCTGAACAAACTGAGTCCACTAGTAAAAGAGCATGTGCAAGAAACCCATGACATACACTCACTACTGGACAGATAGTCCTACCTCATAATACCGAAACTGCTCAATAGTCATAATCTTAGCAAAAACACAATGAAATATTTGGCAAACCTGGTCAGAGTTTGAAGCAGGACATGTCAAAGGTACGTTACCATCACTTTTCAAATGTTTAACGTAATTTTTCCGACTTACAAAACAACTTTACAACTGAATTTGTTTTTTTCTTTTCTTTAAAGGAGACGGTTTTAAACAGACGAGATTCATACTTTATTTTTCACTGTTTACATTGTCCAATTGCCCCACATCCTGTAGAATGACCCTTTAGTTCTAAATGTGATAACTGAATCAAACCGCAACCAACCAATTTATTCAGTTTCACTTTACGCTGTACTGATAATCTTGTATCTTTCAATAATAGCAGAATAGCAGATCACCTACATTAATTATTGATTTACCCACCAGTGTCGGAAATAAAGCAAACACGGACAGTAATGAATCAGACATTGTGGTTTGAGGAGCTCGAGAACTATCACTTCCCGTAGCTCTCCTGAAACATCAAAACAGAGAGCGATTGAAAACTTCTAAGTACAGATTATAATCAGAGAGTGTTCACTGTCCATGGTCCATGTCATATTTGTTAACACAATAAATGTTATTTCACATACATTTTGTTTCTTTTATTGTTTGATCAAACTATCAATAAACATGCATTGTGACTGTCCCAATATTCCCCTACGTTTATTGTGCTAAATTACACCAAGACATTACTATCTTAGTTTACTCCAATGTGGATAAGAATATGTAAATGTATTGGTGAATAAATTATTAAGCTAAAAATGTTAAAACTAACATAAATCACTCCCCTGAAGACATTTAGGTAAGATGATTGTTTTTATTCAATCTCCTTAGCACGTATAGGAGAGTTGATGACCATTCACCTTGATTGTTTTAACGGATCAGTCTGGTGCATCAGATCTGTTTCCTATCTTGATCTTTGCATCGATATTCAAAACGACACAGGGTTTTTTGATAAAGAGGTCTGAGATTTCATTTGCGAGGGACATTATTAGATGGTCTTCTCATTTAATCTCAAAATTCACTATGGAGCTGAACACAATTATGTCATTCCACTGAAGATAGAATGAATGAAGTAAAATTTAACGACAAACCAGCACAAAAAAGACATCGGCTATTGGGTGTCAAAATATGGTGAATACAATGGTGTAAACAAACTGATGATAGAATATCATTGATCTGAGAAGTTTGGAGAAAACCCCCCGCAGTTGTTAATGGAGTAACGCTACAGTCATGCACATCGTTCACGACCACATCACACTATAAGTCCATTCAAATCTGCACAAATCAACACAATTCTCCAATTAGCCATGCATACCGCGGCAGATTCCAATCGATCATCCCCACAACATCCACTATCAAATGGTTTCGTTAATGGTTGTGTCTATTAAGACGGAAAATCTCGCCTTCTAAGCACGTACATTCTATGCCATCATGGCGAATTTTCGTTTGTATAGGATTTTTTTTTTTTTTTGATAAAAAAAAAGAACGAAATACAGGCCATGGCGAATTTTCGTTGGTATAGGAAAATAATTTTTTGAAAGAAAAAAAGAACGAAATACAGGCCATGGATTGAGTGTGTTGTTAAGTCGACGTTACCATCCCCCAAACCTGTATTAGATTAAAGAGATTGGAAAATCATTTGATAAACGAAAGACACAGGTGTTATGTTTTCTAAAGATGTTATTAAAGTTATTGTGATACTAGTATTCTCCAAAATGGTGGTGGATTGTGCTTGGGGATTTTTCTGAAAAGAGCTCTTCAGTTGTGTCATTAAGGCAGGAAGGATTCTATATACGTTTTTAACGAACAAGTGGAGCTTCCAGTGACATTTCAAAGAACACTGCCTAGGTATAAGACGAATGCCATCGTACTTGCGCAGATAATGATATATGTAACATAATTATTTCTTGCTAATGGTGTATTGTTTATTATTAAAATTAACGTTTACTTACATCTTATTTCTTTCAATATCAGTATATGTATATCCAATGCGTTTGTAGTAGCTTAATATGGTCCTTGGACTTTTGTCTGGCACGTGACAAATAATTGTAGGTAAAAGAACACATTAAGCTATTATAACAAGATGACAAGAAACACATTGGAAATACATAATATTGATATTGCAAGCACTAAGATGTAAATAAATGTTTATTTTAATAATAGAGTTAGAAATATGTTATTAATAGCATTAGCTTCTCGAACACGGTGCCATTCGTCTTAAAATTTGGCATTGTGGCCGTAAATTATAATAAAACTAGTGCTAATCGATCTATTTGTTTTGCAGACGCAGACATATGCACGTACTCTGCAATGGGACAGAAAGACAGAAAGACAGATAGACGGACAGATAAGGGTTCAGTGCAAGTGTCTGCCTTAGGTTCGATGGGCCGAAGGATCAATCATCAGTGGACCCGTTGGGTTATTTCCCCTTCCAACCAGTGATCCATGACTGGTCCATCAATGGCCGTATGTGTGCTATTCTGTCTGGTAAAGTGCACGTAAAAGATTCTTTGCTGTTAATCGGCAAGTGTAGCCTATGTGGGACAGCGGGTCTCCTATGCGACCGTGCGTTTGGCATCTAATAACCATAACCGCTGATTAATAATCAATGCGTTCCAGTGGTGTCGTTAAACAAACGATATCTCTCTTTTTGTCCATCGTAGGAAGCTTTGTTTGAACACTGCCATGGTGGAGTTTTAGTTCTATGGCCATTGTGAAATAATTGTTGTTGTTTTTTTTGTCCATTGAAAACATACACGCGGAATACAATACCGGTATGGTATATATTTTTTATTATCTCTTCTATGTATGACAGCATGCCGTACTTGGAAATGGTCATACATTCAGTTCTTGGTTAGGCTGTCATATGTAACACGTTCCGTGAAACCACACACGTGTTTCTTGATTAGTTTATGTGATTACAATGTCATAGCTCACAGGATAGTTCCAGCTGTATTCACACCAGAGTGTAAGAACGTGTTCACGTGAAGGAGCGGTTGTCACTCACACTAGACATTAATTGTGGCAACAATCGATGCCGATGCCCACATGCCTAATAGTAATACTATTGCCGCTGATAGCATAGTGTGGTGGAGACCGGTCGCCGTGGCTAACGCATTGGGCTTAGGACTTTTAGGTACTGGGTTCGAATCCCATCCGGCTCCAACCCAGAGCGAGTAAGGCTCAAAGGGTAGGTGTATTTCCGACCAGTGTCCACAACTGGTTTAATAAAGGACGTGGTATAATTATACAGTCCTGTCTGTGGGACAGTGCATACAAAACATCCCTTGCTACTTATCAAGAGTAGCGGGTTTCCTCTATCATACTAAAACTAACTTCTGTGTGTGTGTGTGTGTGTGTGTGTGTGCGTGCGTGCGTGCGTGCGTTCGTGTGTGTGCGTGTGTAACCCGCATACTGTATCAGTGCATACACTTTATAAATTACCAAATGCATTTATTACATATAAATTGAAAATAAAACAACCATTTTTTATGAACAAGCCTGATAATTTCATCAGATCTCAAGCGTAATTTCTAAATAAATATGGCAGTGAAATAAAATTATATAAACCAATTTACGACACTCGATTCGGTCGTAATTAAATTAACATTTTAAACAAAATACAGTTACTCCAAAAATAACTTTAGAATTAAAAAAAAAACCAAACAATATGATACTAAAATGTTCTTGTTCAAATATAGATGATGGAACTTATTTATATCAGGTAGACCAACATTGTTAAAACATATAATTATATTTAAAGGCACACACCCAGGATTTAAGGCGTGTGCATCTAATGATATGTCACTTATTTCTGGCTAATAAAGCATTTATATTTCTAAAAGTTAACGTTTACTTACATTTTATTACTTACAGTACAATACCAATATATGTGCATATCCAATACGTTTGAAATAGCTTAGTATGGTCCTTGGACGTTTGCCTACAATTATTTAGTATGATGCAAATTATTTTAAACAACATTACACGTTAAGCTACTACCAGTGTAACAATTTGGATGACCAGAAACCCATATGATATACATATATTAGTATTGTAAGCAGTAACACGTAAGTAATACGTAATGCTCTGTTAGCCAGACACATGTTTCAAATAGCATTAGATGCTCACGCACAGTGGCACCCATCTTAAAACTCAGAGGCCTGTTTCACAAAACATCGTAAGTCTAGTTTACGACTAGTTGTGGACGTAAACGTAAGTAGAGAAATAATTTCGATCGCTAACTGTTAGTGATACGACTATAATGGTTAGTACTTGAGACGTCATGGGGTTTTGGTCATTTGTGGCGTATTATCTGAGGATGCTATTCATTCTTGGACGAAAGTATGTTTAATTATATTATGGGAAACACTTTTTGTCACATAAAATTTACGTTTATAAGAAATGTTGATAAGAAATAAAAGTTAGAAACATTTAGAAAAGTGAAAGAACAATTTAAGGATGGACACAGTTTAAAATTAATTAACAAGTTCTCATGTTACTTAACTGCAGCACATTGTTTAATGACAGACCAAAAAGGGATTGCAAAACCGTGTGCTTAAACGAGCGACTAACTGACTACCAGTGGGAATGCGGATGTTATAGATTTTGTCAGCCATTATGTGAATTATGTGTTACATCAATCTTGGTCTGATTTATCAGTGTTTTTTTCAAAGTACAGAAGTAGGAAAACGGAATCGGTTTCAGAACAGCTAAACATTTTGATGTATTACAAGGCGTTATTTTTTTACAAGCACCATGTATTTAATTTCCTAGTAAAATCTATATTTTGCAAATGAGTAACTGAGGGCCTATTGGAAGATTAGCTAACGCTAAACTAGCAACCCTCATTAAATAAAGTTTTAATATTATTATATTATTATTATTATTATTATTATTATATATAGATGGCTAACAAGAGCTAGTAAATAACACCAACACAGAATGAAACGCACACCAACCAAAACAAACTCCATAAAGTATTAGTTCTATTAACTGTTACTTCAGTTATTCATTCCTATACGATATGCATTTTAACAAGTTGCAACTGACATGTCGTCCGTAACATTGTTATAATGAGTATATAGTATTGTATCACGCGCACCAATCGTATGCATACTAAGAGTTTTAGTTCGTTCATTTTAAATAAGTAATTTGCTTAAATTCAATTTCGTTTGAGTTGACATTTCATAAACCTGTATAACCTATGCACGTCATTAGTGATTTAGCGTCGTTGCATCAATAATGTACGATTCCCTGCAAACACTTTCAAAATATTTTACTCAGAAAAAGACAAAAAAACAGGATATACATAATTAATATTGTGAGTAATTGTAAGAAAACTAAAGGTTAATTTGAAATGCTCTATTAGTCGGAAACATCTTACAAATTGCTTTAAAGGCGCACATTTGTGTATGACGTCACGTACTGTGTATAGTAGTTTTCTCCATCACATTATTTTAGATTTTAACATTACATTAATATTTTGGTAGATCGCCTCTAAAATGAGCACTCTTAACTTCCGAAGTTCTAGGGGAAAATAAGCTACAAACAGAATTTATAAAAGTTAACTTTTGATTTAAGTAGCTGTAAAGTAATGTTTTAAAGACAACTTTGTAGAACCTGGTCAAGTCACATAATGAGGTGAGACTTTAATAAACTGTTTGTCTGTCTGTCATAACTCTCTATCACATCAACGATGTAGACATCTCTAATGTCACATCAACGATTTAGACATCTCTAATGTCACATCAACGATGTAAAAGTCTCTAATGTCACTTCAACGATGTAGACATCTCTAAAGTCACTTCTACGTACAAATAGAGTTTGTTTGTTTAACGACACCTCTGGAACACATAGATTATAAATCAGCGGTTATTGGATGTCAAACGCACGGTTATATCGATACTTGGTCACAGAGGAATCCCCCTGCAGCCATATAGGCTATTCTTCAAATAACAGCAAGGGATCTGTTATGTGAAGTTTCCAACAGACAGGATAGCACACTCCGCGGCCTTTGATAGACCAGTCGTGGATCACTGGTTTGAACGGGACATAACCGAACGGGTCCCCTGAGGCGGATCGATCTTTCGACCCATCGAATATCAGGCGGACGCTTTTACCGCTGTAGTACACCCCACTCCCTCGCTTCAGGAGGGTTGTGTACATGCAAATATATAACTATAATATTATTATAATAGTATAACAGTTCCTATTAAAATATAACACTTTGTCACAGAGGAAACCTTGTCTACTCTTCTTTGGATAACAGCAAGGAATATTTTAAGTTCATTTCCCACAGACACGATAGAACACACCACGGCCTTTGATGAACGAGTCGTGCATCACTGGTTCGAACGGGAAATAACCCAATGGGTCCACTGAGGAGGATCGAACCCAAGGAGAACACTCTACCGCTGAGTTCACAATCGTATCTTTGTTAATAAAAGACAGCACTGTGTAGTGACGTCTACTGCTGTACGAAAATTAAGTATGTGAGCACCTTCTGTAAACTGGGAAAGGTTTAAAGGTATGGTCCCTAGTTTTAAGACGGATGTTACCATTCGTACGGAAGCAATTTTATTGTTTTTTTGGTAATTCAACAGTTTTTCTTTATTAATATGTTCTGGCTTAGATTTTCAACATCCAATGTGTTACTGGTCATCCAATGTATAATAGTAGCTTAATAATAATGTGTTATTCAGCTGCTAAATCCCTGATTTTGAGATGAACTGTGCATCTGAGTCTACACAATGTGTTTTGATAGTTTTCGTAACTACGTATGTACTAACTTAATAAACTGGATGATACTAGTAGCTCGCATCTGTATATATTTAACAGTTTGGCACGGTTATAGACATATATATATATATCTGTTGGGTCATAACATACGAAACAAGTGTCAATATACAGAGTTACATGATGACATTTTAATTCATTATATGCATTTCAGAGCTATTGGCCGCCATCTTGATTTCAAGATGGCCGCTTTATCGACGTTATCCATACCATGTGACCAAACTTTTTTCGACAGTGGAACATTATTAACTAATATCCAGTCTCAAACTGAGGGCAAATAATTTGCATACGAATGTTGAGACAGCTACCAGAGTACTTTGTGGAAGTTTGAATATTCACGATGCCCGCTGGTATAGACGAAAACTATCATTAATTCCAAGGCTATGTAATACTCACCGACTTAGGCGACGTTTTGTGTCTAATCATATGTCTTAGCATCGAATACGCTCAATGCAGTAATTAAGACTTGCAGAAATAATTCAATATATCTGCCAGTCAAAGCATCGAAGCAATAGACCTTATCAATATCACAGAATAATGTTTATCCTTCATGATCAATAGTATTAAGTCTTTATAAACCATGTACATTTATATTTGACACAGAAAAGCATATAATACAGATGCAAACGGCAAACAAATTGGATTCTGAATTAAACACAAACCAGTTGTAAATGCGCCAAAAGCTCAACAATTTGAGGATTCATTCAATAATTATGAGGGAACAATGGTAAGACAAGCACACCTTAATTGAAGCCGGGGAACATGGTTTTATACAACATTTTGATTATATATAATTTTTATGCGCGTGTGTCACACACGCACATACGAAGTAGTATATAGCTGCAATTGAGGAAAAAGATGTTTCTAATATACAGTCAAACCTGCTTGAGCGGCCACCTGTCTTAAAGGGTCACCATATTATACCAAATCATCAATTTTAGTGAATTATTACCTGTATTAAGCAGCCACCTGTCTTAAGAGGCCACTTTTATTTACTCCCTTAGGTGACTGCTTATGACAGGTTTGACTGTATGTGCGAGACAAGTACGTGTACTAGTATATGCGTTTATCCTTCTGATGCAATACTTTCATTTTATTCTTCATTACCATAATGCCCTTTTCATGTGAAACACAAGCCATAATCGAAGTACGATATATTTTGGAGCAAGAAACACAAGCCATGATCGAAGTACGATATACATTGGAGACAGAAACACAAGCCATAATCGAAGTATACGATACACATTGAAGGAAGAAACACAAGCCATAATCGAAGTACGATACACATTGAAGCAAGAAACACAAGCCATAATCGAAGTACGATATACTTTGGAGCAAGAACTAAGAAACATGTACATTGTACGTACTTTCAGACTGCGACACTGTAGCCTTCGTGTAGGGAATTGGCAAATTCAAAGTTACCAATGTATTTCCGGCAGATTGCACTCTTGTGAAATTAGGAGATAGTGAAGCTTCAATAGAGGCAATAATTAAAGAAACGATGTCTATTGAAATATGTCAAAAAAGAAAGGACTCCCAGATTTATATTCAACAGAGTTCAGCTGGTCAAAGTATGAGTTTTAGAAAATCACGTTCACCAATCTGCTTCTAACAACATTCTTAAAGCAACAGTCCAGAGTTTTAAGACGTATGCCTCTGTATAGGCGCATATTAAATGTTAATATATGTTTGGCTTATAGAACATTTGTTATTTTTCGAAGTTAACATTTACTTACATTTTATTGCTTACAATATTAATAATGTGTATTTCCTATGCGTTTGCAGTAGCTTAGTATGATCATTGTTTGCATACAATAATTTAGTATGATACAACTTTTTCTAGTTAAAAGTACACTACGTTTCAAATTCCCCAATAATACAAGGATACCAAAGAGGCATCATGAAGTTACTGAATCTGTAAATTTTATATTATGAATTTAACTAATTTCTTTTATAAGTCACCTTTCTACTGCTTTGAATTTATAAAATCGGATTTTAAGATATGCTTAAAAATAACTATGGAGTTTCATTCAGTTATATTATGCAAACGGTTACAAGTAGATATAATTGTGTCTCGTACGAACCAGAGTGCTTTTCGGTGCAGTGAAATCACATACATGTAAACCCATAGTGTGGATCAATAAAGTGTAATTTTCCGTCTGTCTGGCCGTCTCACCAACGTTTAAAAGTCTAAATGATTACATTAAGGGATGAGAGAAAATAGATCCTTCAGTTTGTACTCGTCTTGGATAGAGCCATCCCCTGGGGTACACAATTTTATGTGAAGAACTCGACAAGGCTCGTCAAAGTTCAAGTTTGTTACTCGCTAAATAATAAATGACCTAATACATTAATACTTTTATTAAAGTGTTGCTTAACGACACCCCAGCACAACAAAAAAGACATCTGCTAATTAGTGTAAATAGTTGGTATAAATGAATAAACATCAGTTTCTTCTCATTCTGAGCATGAGATCGAGTTCTCATCTCCAAGCTGGGTAGTGCCTGGAATAAACAAGTCCCATTCGACATAGACACTCAGATTCACCAGAAAGCACATTTTGACCATTGTATGCTAAAACACTGGCGAGGCGATGTTGTGCTCTTTCAACATTCCCTATCAAATTCACATCTTTAAACCGCTTTACAGCAGATTTCTTGTATGATTTATCTTCCTGGAGCCTGTTTCACAAAGCATTTACGACTAGTTGTGGTCGTAAACGTAAATATCTGACAAAAAGTATTTCCCAAAATATAATTAAACATACTTGTATCCAAGAATGAACAGCATCCTCGGGTAATACGCCACAAATGACCAAAGACCTATGAAGTCTCAGCTACTAACAATAGTCGTATCACTAACAGTTAGCGATCGAAATTTCTCTACTTACGTTTACGTCCACAACT
>JAULBR010074296.1:0-14007 GCA_032355825.1 Melanodrymia aurantiaca
TTAATAATCAATGAAAATAACCTTGCTAAACAGAAGAAGAGATAACCACCTCCATATTTACAATGTTCATAAAATATGCCATCTAAGCCACATGACTTTTTGTTTGGTAACATAGAGCATATTTTCCTTACTAGGTTAGGAGAGATATCAAATATTTCATCTGATGTCCTAGCTTTAAGTTTAAATGCAGATACCTTTGCTTCCAAGACAGATTTAAAATTATTGTCATAATCATCATCTGTTGTGTCACTGAATACTTTGCGGAAGTGATCTGACATGCCGTTACATATATCTACAGGTTGGGTGATAACTTTTTTATCGACCAAGAGTGAGGTAATAGAGCTATTTCTTTTTTTCTTTCGAATTGTATTCCAAAGAGTTTTGTGGTCAACGTCGCAAGCATCGTCTAAGGTATTATAAAAATCTCTTTCATAATTGATATAAGCATTTTGAAGGTTAGTTCGAAATACATCCTTTGCTTGTTTGTACAGTCTGAAGGTGTCAAATTGCATACCACGTGGTCTGCCTTCAGATATCCATTGAATTCTGCGGTAAGACATTTCTAAATGGGATGCTTTAACCGTATTTGACCAATACGGTTTCGCATGTCTATTATATTTTGCACAGGGTATAGTTTCTTTAGATGCCTTCACCAGTACATTTATTATATTATTGTAAAATTCAAGAGTGCAATCATCTGATGCATTCTTGGTTGGAATATCAACTGACCACAACATGTGAGAAACTGCGAACGTATAATCATATAACAAGTTATCTCGTTTAGCTTTTTCCCAAGAAAGTTTTTCGGGTGGTATAAATTGTTTATCCATATAGTTGTTCACTAAAATGGAACATACAACTGGTTTATGATCAGAGAGCAAAAGTTCACTGTCATCTTTGACCAAAGCGTTACGAACGTACGGGAGTAGGTCATCAGTTACTAAAATATGATCAATAGCTGAGGATGGACCCCCTAAATACGATTGATAAGTATATGAAGGACCTTTACAAAACATTTGAGTGTTAACTGAAACTAGGTTGTGTTTGCTAACAAAAGCATGAAACATATCGCTTCGTCTGTCTTTAACAAACGAACTAGTAGTTTTGGGGCCATCTATTTTGACATTAAGATCTCCAATAATGATGACAGTGCCCTTTAAGCTATATGCTATGTACAGTTCCTCTAATAGGTCTAGACACTCAAGAAATAAATCATTGGATAAATTAGATGCAGGTAGATAAGCACAAAATATATAGATGACTGTGGAATCTTTGAGCATCACTTCTATTCCAATAATACGGTCACTGTCTATTTCTATTACATTTGTACAGTGAATCAACGTTTTCCTGATTAACAGAGCTACGCCTCCCTTGTTAATAGTTCGGTAGACCGTGGGGTCTTTTTCAGTTGCGCATTTCGTGAATGCAGTATAGTTAGCGTCAATGGTGTTTAAGAAATCAGAGTTATATGTTCTTAAATGGTGCTCGCTAATTCCACAAACATCTATAGCATGTTCATACAAACAGTTTACTAGATACGGTGTCCCTGTCATGACACCACGACAGTTCCAACACATAATGTTAATCGTCGACACAGCCATTATCAGTGTTGTTAAATTGATTTAAAAATTTTTGCTTAGAAAGCCATGGTTTGACATGAATGCCATACGGCCAAAAATCGTCGCTTTCTATTAAGTCACTGTGTTCGTATAGCACGTTAACTTGTGCTGAAGCTGGTCTTCTGTTATCTCTATTGAAAAATCTCAAAAAAGTTAGTTTGACTCCATTTTCGTTAAGAAAATCACGTAAGCCTGTTTCAGTGGACTTATAGTCGATTCCACCAATATAATAGCGAGCAACTTTCCGTTTAAATACACCACAAAATACAGACTCTGTAGCAATAGTTGCACTGCACTGGTCTGAAGCTGTCCATACACTAATGTTGTTACTGCCGCCAGGACCAGCACCATTGGGCGATTTCCTGTTGGTGGGACGTGCTGCGTTGGAGTCACGTTGGGTGAGGTATGTCGCGTTGAGGTTACGTTGGTTGTGGATTGGCGCGTTGGATTCGCGTTGGGGGTGGTTCGTCGCTTTCGAATCACGTTGCAGTTGAGAGTGATGTGACGTCGGGGGAATCTCACGTTGGACGAGTAGTTTCACTGTAGGCATGTCCTGCTCCGTTTCACAGCGAGGCAATACACTTATGTTTATTGATTTATCGAGTACTTGATCATGAAGAAGAGTTTCGTCAAGAGATATAGTAACAGGGGCTTTAACCATATTCATTTCGAGATTGTTATCGGGTGTGATACACTCAGTTTGTGTAGGCGTATTGTCATTCGTGACACTCGCGATCGGTTCACACATACCGGACGTTTGATGGGCTGTATTGCATGTTAGTGTCATTGCCTCTTTGTAGCTTTTCTTGGTTGACAAATTTTTCATTTCTTTTTCCAGTGAAGTGACACGTTTTCGCATATCTGTGGTTGAGGTTGTTGTCGATTTAACTATATTTGTCAACACATCCACATTTTCTTCAATGTCTTTTACTTTTGTGTTCGTAAGTTGAACTTTCGATTTGATAGCAGACACACCTAGACTTTTTTCGTCGTCTAGGCGAGAGATATTAAGACACCCATTGTCAACTTTGTTTTTAAAGTAGGTGAATTCTTTATGCAGAGCATCATGTGAAGCTTTAATTTTGCCTGTTATTTGTTCTATTTTCTTTTGAGAAACAACTGTACATGTTAAGTTATCACTAAGTGCTTCAATGTCGGATTTTAATTCATTGCTGTATTTGTCAATTTCACACTTAAGGTTCTTGTTGTGATCATACACCTGTCGTAAGCACTGCCATTTTGTCTGTCCGCTGTCATTATCAAAACGGGGGGAAAAAGCGTAAAACCGACGTTTTGATAATTAGTATACTTAGTAGCGTGATAACTGATTTAAATACAGTGTTAGAAGCATTTCTGACTTGGTAATCAAGCACCCGACCAACTCATCAAAGCTAACTACGCGAAATAATCGCCATAGGAAAAGCGAACCGATCGTGCAATGAGTGAGTGAGTTAAGGAGATTTGAGTGTTTTGTGTAAAACATGAACAAACAGGAAGAAGCAGCGTTAAGCATTCATTGTCTTGTGAGCGCGGCGCACACCAATAACAGAGCTTGACACCGCTGATGGATGATCATGACTCGTGTGTCAACTAATCTACAGTCCCTGTGCGCTGAAATCCAACGTGCTAAGTATGTCATTTTTATACCGTCCATGTTGAAGTTAATTCTAGATATTGATATAGAAAAACGTTATGAGTTTAAACAAAATCCGCCATGGCCGCTTAGTCTCGATCTTTGTGGATGACACTGCGTTGGGACATTCTTTAGACATATAATTCTACACTTGGAAATATTAAAATGTATGCAGGAAGATTAAAATGTGATAATAATTTGTACAGGTGCGGATTCAGAAGACTTGAATAGGTGGAAATAGCATGGGTGATTTTGTAAAATTGAAAACTAAAAAGCTAAAATTTTAAATTTAATAATTTTGGTAATTTAAATATAAAATTCAATTTGAAAACTTTACGAATATAATAACGATGTCCAAACAGACATCATTTATAGATTTTGTTAACACGTTAACAAACAAGTAATCTTTGGCTTCTCATGTCTGGCAATAGAAAACAGTGTAAAATCGTAATTGGGAGTTCGTGTCTGATATATATGTGTCCAATTAGCCCAACACAAATATGTTAGCGGATAATCACATGGCAAATTTACCACATCAGGAGATCTTTAAGAGCCAAGAGTTATCTCCGTACCAATCCACCAGTCATCGATTTTCAATTGGCTGACCGAAAACAAACTTTAACCAGCTGTTCAGTATTAATAAGCTTTGAAATCTGACGCGTCAACGAAATTGATCGCCGCAATCTTTTGACAGATCGTGAAGTGTGTATCGAGATAAAATGCCTCTTCTAGGATTTATTTTTGAAAAACGAATCTGGTAGTCATGATTATTAAATCGTTAGGTAGACTATATTATAAATGTATGTCGTGAACATGAATTTATACGTGAAATAGGTTATTTAATGAGAAATATAAAAAAATAATATAATTTTATATATATTATTAGTTATAGACAGACTTTTGTTGAATAAAGTTCTTACAAATATAATAATAATAATTATGTGTAATGGAAGAGCAACGTTTTTGCGTGAATAATTTAAACTGATATACATTTTTAAGGACAACTTTAGTTAAAACATTACATGTTTTAACTAAATTTACATTAATTTCTTTTTTTCTTTTGTCCGTCCACAATGAATGACAGTGGAATGATTGAAGTGTCATTTAATAATTATAGTTTTTAAAATTCGCAATTTTGGTTAACAGTGCTACAGATAACGTTGTTAAAAGGGGGTATCCTCTTCTATGTTGTAAAATACCTATATATTAACTGTAGACCAAAAACTGAAGACGTCAAAGCACATGCTTTAAAGATACATTGATAAGTTTACAGAGTTCACAATGTGTGTGTTTGATTAGATTAGTTTATTTAAAACGAAATGTATGTGCTGTGATAATTCTGCGAAACATTCTATAATGGAACGATAGTAAAGACGAAACTCGTGAACATTTAAATGATCATCTATACTGCAGTAATATTTTCATTCATTGACAGAATTTCATGGATAATGCGATCAGCGGTAGCAGGTCGTATACAGGTAATGCGTGTCACGCATAAACGTAGATATTATGGTGTAGTATACCAACCGATGGACGTCATTGCAAATGGTTTTGTGTCACGCCCGTACATATCTAATAGGCGTGTTTTCAGATGATAGATTTCGATTACACCAACCGGACAACGATGAGCAGGCAAACAGTAGGTATGAACAGATGTCACCAGTAGAGCAGCAGGATACGTTCATCTTTCGAGAACACCTGGTATCATCACTGCTTTGGAAGTGATTCGTGAGTACATGCATCTCTATTTTGTCTCAATACCCTTCAACTCTGTTTGTTGCATAGATACGCATTTTTTTGTCGTTTAGATTTCACAAATGTAATTATACCAGGCACGTCGGCGATACAAATTGAACATTTCGGATCAAAGACGTGGAATAATATTATCAGCGACATTTGTCGTGGAGTGTACAGCGCGCATTAGTTTATGAAGCATCTGGATAAATAGGAATCAGGAAATAGATATCCTCGATACCAATCAAAATGAATGAATATTCGTTTATAGTACTATTAATATCTCCCATTATAGCCAACTGCTGCACACATAACATAATTACATCCCACACAAACGCATGTTAACAAACTGTCTGTCAATACACTCTTCCCCAGTGCACGCGAAGGCCTTGCGGGCACTTCCAACTAACGGCGCATTCAAAGAAAAACCTACTAGAGTCTTATTCAATTGTTCTCAGTGAAATAGCGCAGTTCGATGACATTAATTACCTTTATTGATCCACCAACGACCAGGTACTCGGCGCCGATGTGGTCAAAGACGGCGGCATGTGCATGCGACAACCCACCCCACGCCATTAGACTAAACAAAGCTTATTTGATGATCCTCTTCACAGTAGAACAAAATAACAAAATCAAAGGCGATAGTTTAATTGAGAATAATTAAGTCATGGTAATTCTTTGAACTGTAATTGGATGTCTTGTTATGGAAATGTCATAGCTACAGAAGGAAAAAGTGACAGCAATTAACTTAGTTCAGCAATAAAGGAGAAAAGACTATAAATATATGTTCTAGAGATTGTTAGTCTTCAAACAGTGATAAATATACAAAAGTATACGTCCTGGACTATAATCTCAGTTGTCTAAAGATGACAAATGCTATTTAATTGAATAAAATACAGTCTAGAATATTGAAAGATGATTGATAGAATTGAAACCTATGTGACCTACGCTTTTAGCACGCAGACATTCTGGCTCACAAGATGTTTCATCACGGTTATGGGCTGGTGGAGACTTTGAACACGTTCCATGCTAGACATCCAAAGGCTATTTCATGCTATGAGGCATCATTGACACAGATAGGGTCAGACACAGTACCTTATTTTGACCTGTTTTAGGTGCTTTTTTTATCGTTTTGATAAAGACAGCGAACAAACAATATGGCTGTGCCTAACCATGAGTTAAATTTAACTACTGATTAAAAATGGCGCTGTTCTAACATTAGTTAGCGCTAACTATGAGTTAAATATACCCTAACCCAGCTTTTATCCTGTGATTAGCCAACCCTAGGTTAAGTAATTTAACCCATGGTTAGTGTTAACCAGTGGTTAAGTTAACCCAGGATTCGAAAAACCGGGCCATGGTATTATCACTGCTTTGGCATGTATACTGTTTCGCAATGTCCCTTCCACTCTGCCTTGTGTCATTTGGCCATGTCAATGTTTTGACGTTTAGATTTGATGGTATACTTATGGAAATTGTAACTAATAAAACTGTAATGTTGTAAAATTATGCGAGATGTTAGACAGGTGATAGATACAATAGAAAATGTTATCCACAATATAGATGTCGTTCGCGACATTGCAGCAACACCTGATGTGCTGTATTGATTTTACTTGGACATAATCTGTCCCTGGTGTACCCAGTGTTCAACCGAACTCCAAAAACGCCTGACAATAACAATCTATGCGATTCCGGTTTCGAACATACCGACTGGCGAGGCATAAAGTTAACAAGATTAAATGTGTTTTCCAGGCTGAGCGACGACACAGAATCGTGTTTCTTTAAATGATAAACTATGGCTTAATCTAACACCCATTTTCGTTATACGACGTGTTACTATTAAACACAGGCCTTGATGTAATGCCGCTTTCTTGATACGACATGGTGATAGCTAACGACATCTGATGGAATACCTATGTTTTGATGCGACGCAATGATGAATAACGACACCTCATGTTTCTGATAAACGCATAAACGGTTGACACGATTTCTGGGTATGGCAAGCACAATTCTAGAGGCAATCCAATTTCCTGATACGACGTGTCAATGGCTAACACTGTCTATATGAAGCAACAGTATTTCGAGATGCGATGTATTAATGACTAACATTATTTCTGAGGTCACAACCATTGAGGTGATCAGAGACTACTCAATTCAATTTATTTATTTCTGCCTTGAGCTAGCAAAAGGCTCATCGGCCCAAAAACAAGTGTCATGATGAATGGTCAAGCGCAGGCAG
The DNA here is from genome assembly GCA_032355825.1 of Melanodrymia aurantiaca. Classification (NCBI taxonomy): domain Eukaryota; kingdom Metazoa; phylum Mollusca; class Gastropoda; order Neomphalida; family Peltospiridae; genus Melanodrymia; species Melanodrymia aurantiaca. The sequence continues at coordinate 7,226 of JAULBR010074296.1, forward strand.
GCCTTGACAGTCTCTATGCAGTAATATCAGTGGTGCAACCAGTGTTATTACTACTAATATTAATAATACTAACATTAATAGTACTAAATAAGGGGAAACGCTACGAACCGTACAACCATTGGGACAGGAAACCGAAGGTGACAAAAGTGCTAAGCATTGAAATTTTGCATCTTAATTTAACACCAAACAATTAGGTGTGTTTAGAGTAACATACCAATATTGTTTTGGTAAGTAGGTACATGTAGGTAGCTTTCGTTTAATTAGGGTAGGTAAGGTTAATTCCATAAACACACCTATTTTTGGGGTGTAAACGATATATTTACTTGTGTGTAAGAATACCTATAACTGTGTTAACACACTGAGACAATAAACTATATTTGTGCACACGGAACATGAATAACAAATCAGAAAACTGTAACTTGTCTGAAGTTACGAGCACGGCACACCCCTTCACGTGAAACTAACACCTCACAATCACGACACACGCCTTCACGTGAAACTAACACCTCACAATCACGACACACGCCTTCACGTGAAACTAACACCTCAAAATCACGTCAAACCAACATCTCACAATCATGACACACCCATTCACGTGAAACTAACACCTCACAATCACGTGAAACTAACACCTCACAATCACGTCAAACCAACACCTCACAATCACGACACACGCCTTCACGTGAAACTAACACCTCACGATCACGTGAAACTAACACCTCACAACCACGTCAAACTAACACCTCACGATCACGACTTACTTCTTCACGTCAAACTAACACCTCACAATCACGAAACACCCCATTCATGTGAAACTAACACCTCACGATCACAAAACACCCTTCACCTCAAACTAACACCTCACGATCACAAAACACCCCTTCACGTCAAACTAACACCTCACGATCACGAAACAACCCATTCATGTAAAACTAACACCTCACGATCACAAAACAGCCCTTCACGTCAAACTAACACCTCACGATCACGACACACGCCTTCACGTGAAACTAACACCTCACGATCACGACACACGCCTTCACGTGAAACTAACACCTCACGATCACGACACACCTCTTGACCTGAAACTAACATCTCACAATCCATCCACACGCCTTCACGTGAAACTAACATCTCACCATACATACACACCTCTTCACGTGAAACTAACACCTTACGAGAACGACACACCCCTTCACGTGAAACTAAGAGCTCTCCAGAGAGGCTATCTTTTCACATCAAATTAACACTTCTGGCTGGTGCTGAGGGATTAATTATGACTGTGGTACGTTCCACTGACCACCAGACGATCACACTAATTAATCCCAGGACATTCATTGAAGTGAGCTTTACAAAAACTAAATTATCAATTATGCTCATATTAATATCATGTTTGTAGAATAGAGGTACTCACCCGTTTACGAAAAGATCCGTTACACATATATCGGTATGTTGAAAATTTCCTTTTCTTTCAGTACTGCTATTTCCTTGTTAATTTTATTACATCAACTTAAACTGCATAGCGGAAAGAAAAGTAATTGCAGCACCTGTTGATAAGCAGACGACTGTGAGTCAGTCTAAGAGCAGCAGTAGTGTGACAATCTGCACACTGACACGAAGACATCGATCTGCGCGCGCACACTGCCAGCCCGCCAACATCTGTTGCTCGCACCGAGCAGACGTCATCATGGTCATATCAATCTCAGATTTAACGCAGCTTTATTAATATGAATTATCAGACCATGCCAACAAGAGGAGAGATCGACAGTACGATAAAAATTCATATGTGAATATATTAAACTCATCATTGTGCATGGAACAAAAGCCTTCCCAATAACTCGTTCAGTGAACTATTATTAATACTAACCTTCAAATTACTCTTTTTGTCTCCACGAGGTTGTCGCCGGTTCATATAAACAAGATGTGTGAGATATTGGAAATATCATTTAATAAATTATGGTTTGACAACGACTTATTGGAATACATAGTTTTAGACAGGTATACATAAGCAAATAAAGCGCACACTAACCTTGATAAACACAGCAGCACTTTGAGAACGTTCGGCGTATTGTTAAAACCATTACTCATTAGCACAGTCAACTCTCTTTATTACAGCGTGCAAATAAAATAGCGCACCCAAGGTAACTTTTAATAGTATTCTTTGACTGGAGAAATGGTAAAGGCAGGAGAGTGGGTGGGATGGGGAGTGATGTGGAGAGTGGGACCTGAGTGGGGGTGGGCGGTGAAAGGGAGGAATGTTCAGCAACGCATTTGTAAACATATAAAACCGTTTTGTGAATACTAATCATAATTGACATCCGAATGTACATCAATATAAATGTGTTCTTAGTAACAGGGTATTTTTGTTCCAGTATCACTGAGATTTTCCAGGATTAAACATGCATTTTCTTAAATGTTCTATCGCTTGCAAAAGAAAACGTATTACTAATCCGGCCATACAAATACTACAAACGCATTGGATATACATAATATGATGATTATTGAAAGCAAGATGAAAGTAAATGTTAATTTTAGTAATACAAAAAACACCATTAGCCAGAAATATGTTACAAAATTTAATAGCAATATCTGCGCAAGCACGGTAGCATTCGTCTTAAACCTAGGTAGTGTACCTTTAACTCTACACAACTCTCTAAGTAATGCAGTACCTACTTTTGGTATGTTGATAACATACTAGTATTCGACGAGGTACATGTTGCATTCTGTGTTGGAGTATTTGTGTAGAATGGTAATCGAAAGTATAAAACAAACTCCGGTTTTCAAAATGAGCCCCCAGAAACGAGTAACACGAAGATAATTCAACATTATAATTATTAATATGTATTTTAGTATTTCATCACAAAATTGATATTGGCCTTCAAAATATACACATCGTGATTGGTGTTGAAAAATATGTTTGCCGGATACTCTGTATCATTACAATTTGTTACCGTGTCATTGCACGGCTCATAAAGTTCTGGAAACATTGCCACAGATATGAAGTAAAATGAGGTTTTAAGGAGTAAAACAAAATCAACAGATATCGATCTGTTCAAATATGTCTGGCTCTGGTTCGTGTCTGCATGTCATCACGACTTTATCAGAATATCTCTTTGGCGCTGTCTAGTGTCGGGATACACGTTTGGCTATCTTACACTTTTTGAAGTTTATGTTAACGTCTGTTTATCTGCTTTTTCAAAATACTAGTTAGTTATAACTTGTTTACGAGCTTATATCCAATTAAGGTTCAAGCACATATATCATGGTTAAGCAGTCCAGCTGCCTCGACTGTCTGTCCGGGACAGAAGTTAGTGTGATGGAGGAAACCCGCTACACCTATTTGATTAGTAGCAAGTTATCTTTGATATGCACTTTACCACAGACAGGACAGTACATACCATGGCCTTTGTTAAGCCTGTTGTGGACACTGGTCGGTGTAAGAGGAAGTACACCTACCCATTGAGCCTGGTGTTGAAGCCGGTAAAGTGATTGAAAATTCCATATGCCACAGATGGGATTCGAACACAGTACCTATCAGTCTTAAGCCCGATACGTCAATCAATGTGTTACGGGGATTTCTTCCAAAATAATTCACAGAGTGGCAATATATGCCCACCCTTCCTTAACACCTCATTCCATAATTGTTTTGTGTCCTATTCGTAAGTGAATGCCACCTCAACTGTGTCCTAATGTCCCATGGACTCTACACAGTCTGGTATGTAATACTGCTTTAAGCATAATATGACCACTCTTAGTAGTTCTTAACGAAGAATTAATTTTAGAAATTATTAAGATAAAAATGAAAAGGTAAAAGTCTGTTAAATTCAACAAAAAGCGAAATTCGATAAAGCACAAAAATAGAAATTTAAAACTAGAAACAATGTCACTGACTTTGATTAAAGAGGAAACTAAAAACATCAGAACTAAAAAAATCACACGTAATCAAAGCAATAAATCTGAAATTCAATAATGTGCATGTGAATTATCTAATTAGCATATTTAAAACTCTGTACTTATACCTGTAGCTGCGGCAGACAATTATAAACTTATCACCTGACGAAGATAATCCGCCCATAATCCTATATCGTATTACTAGTCTGAACCTCTCTCAGACTGCCATGACGGACTTGAAGTGCAAGTAACAACATCTTGTTCCACTATGTCAGCTGTGACTGGTGCCACTACACACGAGCACGTCACTGACACACTTTAACTGAACGCCGCCTCAGACTACAACAGAACATTTGATATTTTCAATTAATTTCTAAAAATGACAACGAACGAAACGAACGAAACGAAGGATTTAATGTTATAACCAAGAACTTAATGTTATTGCAATTGATTTTTCACCTCGCTATCAGACACCCTTCTTCCAGTTTCATAGCCTTGAAGCAAACTGCGTATTGCACAAAAGGCAAAAGAAAACTATCGATAGCCAGCAGTAAGACCGAGTGACACATCTAACGTAGTGACAATAAACGAGCAGTACTGTAATTAGTGCGTGATGGGTAGATACATTTCCAATCAATATGATGATCATTGTCATCCCTCAACTCTCAACGCACACATCAGTACCTCAATCCCTTTCCAGACTTAATTCTTATATTCTATTTGCTGTCGTTATCATAATTTAAATGACCAAAATCGTATCTTCGTATAAGTCAGAGACGAAGGGATATTAACATAAAGCTTGGCATTCTCTTGCTAATGTAGATACATGTAGTTTAGTGACGAAGCGTCGAGTTCTTTTGATTTATTTACTTGATTGTTTGTGTGAAAATTAAACCTATTTGATTCTAAAAAGTACATGTAAATTACAATAGAATTTGGTCAGCATGTACTTTTAAATAATTTTTACAAATTAAATAAGTAAAATATGATTGAAACTGATCTGAAATAGATATTCTCCTATATATCGGCTACTGTGTCCTCCCCAGGCAGGCGTTTGTCTGCTATAGCTAGATCTAGCCGTACCTGGCAGCTAATGCCAGTCAATTCATACAATAAACAAAACGTCTCATACAATATGTCACAATTGTAATAGAACGCGTTTCCGTTACCATGGCAGCACTTGTGTTTAGTGGTGTTTGATATTAAAGTCTTCACGGCACTTTCAAAAAAACGTTTATTTTTTGTACAGCAAAAGGAAGGTAATGACTTCAGCTTCTATTTTTATTGTGTTCAAATATCTTTTACTCGATTAGTAAGACACGAACCTCGCTGAAACGAGTCTAAAATTACATTACTCTGGAAAGGACATATTATAGTATTGTATCCATTACCTTCTAAAAATAATATGACGTACACCATCTGATTAAAAAACATTCGCACGATATCCATTCGTATAATGGTGTCAGCAAATTAGCAAGATAACTACAGAACAGCTAGATAAATAAGTCAGTGGAAGAGCTAGATAAATAAATCAGTAGCAGATCTCAATAACGACATCAGTAGAAGATAAAGATAACATCAGTAGAATATCTATATAAGGACATCAGTAGCAGATCTAGATAACGACATCAGTGGAATATCTAGATAACGACATCAGTAGAAGATCTAGATAGCGAAATCAGTAGAATATCTATATAACGACATCAGTAGCAGATCTAGATAACGACATCAGTAGACTATCTAGATAACGACATCAGTAGAAGAGCCAGATAACGACATCAGCAGAATATCTAGATAACGACATCAGTAGAATATCTAGATAACGACATCAGTAGAATATCTAGATAACGACATCAGTAGAATATCTAGATAACGACATCAGCAGAAGAGCCAGATAACGACATCAGTAGAATATCTAGATAACGACATCAGTTACTGTAGAAGAGCCAGATAACGATATCAGTAGCAGATCTAGATAACGACATCAGTAGAATATCTAGATAACGACATCAGTAGAATATCTAGATAACGACATCAGTTACTGTAGAAGAGGCAGATAACGATATCAGTAGCAGATCTAGATAACGACTTCAGTCGAATATCTGGATAACGACATCAGTAGATCTAGATAAAGACATCAGTAGAGGATCTAGATAACGACATCAGTAGAATATCTAGGTAACGACTTCAGTGTCATTTGATTGGTTTGCTAAACCCATTCCCGCCACTGACAGGAACGTTACTAAAATATGACTTCACAAACTATAAGCACGATGCCACACACATCACGTAAAACTACTATTTGTTTTCTTTGTCTTCAGCGGTACATCGAAGTAAAATATATGTTGTGTGTGTGTGTGTGCGTGCGTGCGTGCGTGCGTGCGTGCGTGCGTGCGTGCGTGCGTGTGTGTATGTGCGTCTGTGCGTGCGTGCGTGCGTGCGTACGTGCGTGCATGCGTGCGTGCGTGAGTGCATTATTATTATTATTATTATTATTATTACATGTATTATATTCTATTTAATTATTATTTATTATTATTAGTTTTTTTTATTATTTTTTGTTTTTGTTTATTAATTGTTTATTTTTTATTATGTATCCCTCTTATGCCGTTGCTCAACGGCCTGGGTGTATTTAAATTTTCTGTTCTGTTCTGTTCTGTTCTGTTCTGTTCTGTTCTGTCGTTCGTCGTTTCATTAATATAATTTTATAGTGTGAGTTTTATTCAAACATGTTAACATTCTCGACTTTTTGAATTGATTTAGTGTACGGTAACCTACATAGTAACTTAATAGTTCAAGTAGTTTCGATTTTCGCAATATGAGGCGGTATAACAAGCGTATAGTTATAAGATGTGACAAGTGTGTAACAGACGGCGTAGTTGTGCTAATCG
>JAULBR010074391.1:0-14007 GCA_032355825.1 Melanodrymia aurantiaca
GGATGTCAAAAGCATGGTTATATCGACACATGGTCATATAGCCATAATAGGAAACCCGCTCCCATGACATAGGCTACTCTTCTTTGAATAACAGCAAGGGATTCTTTATGTGCACTTTCCCACAGACAGGATAGCACACATCACAGCCTTTGATGGGACCCATAACAAGTAATGTAAAGTAATATGACATTTTGACATTTCTGTAAAATTTTTATAATCATAAAGTTTATAACCATATACAGATAAAGTACTTAGTGATTTAATTACTTATTTCGATACTTGTATAACCCATTTTACATCCATACAAGAATCAAGCTGGTTCTACTCTATATATGCGTCACATACTCAATCAGCTTGACATCATGTTGCATTTTGCCAAAGTCGTGACAAAATTATTTTACTAGTGTCTCTGTTACTTGTTGGTAAAGCTGTCCTTACAATTCTCATATATATATATCAAGGCGCTTAGTTAAATAGGTAAGGAGTAGAGGCCCCTACGCCGTATGGCTGTTGGGAAGCCTCTGACAATGTACATTACATCTGTACATGTACAAGTTAACTGACTAAACTAATTTTAAATACTTACACATCTTGGAAGTCTTCTAAAGATTTTTGTGGTGTAAATGCATTTAGTAAACCTATAATCTGAAATGAAAAGAAAGAAAACAATCAAATTTTAGATAACATTTAAGACTTAGTTTTGTTGATGTAAGTAGCCCAGCCCCATCAGCGTAAATTAACGAAACGATTAGTTCCTCATGAACAAAGATAAAGATAAAGTTTGTTTGTTTAACGGCACCACTGGAACACATTGAATATAAATCAATGATTATTAAACGTCAGATGCATGATTACATTGACACATGGTCTCAGAGTAAACACGCTGTCGCCGCTTCGGGGGCTACTCTTACAGCAAGGGGTCTTTTATGTGCACTGTACTATCCCATGGACAGGATAGCACACACAATGGAATTTAATAAACCAGTCGTGTATCACTGGCTGGAACGGAAAATAGTGCTGTTTTGCGCTGTGGAGGATCGATACCTTGACCCATCCCGCAACAGGCAGACATTCAACCTCTAGACTATGTGCAGCCCCTCCCCATGACCAACTACATGTATCTACACGTACATGCTGTGTGAGAAAATAAAAATCATACACAGCTTGTGATCTACATTGTATATGAAACTTGTAAACACATAAATAGAAGATTGCTACTCAGTATTGTAACCTGTGCTACTGTATAACTTACATGCATATAGGAGGTTGTAAACTATTTGTACCTTACATACAAACAGAACATTATAACCTATGTGTAAATTACAAAATTACATGTAACATGTAAATAGAAGATCGTAATCTCTATGTGACTTCATATAAATATAAGATCATAACTTGAATATAAAAAGAAAATCGTAACATGTATACAGATATTCTCTAGTACCGAAGATGGACCCATTCCCAAAATACAACGGCACTGATAATTTCCAATTTAAAAAAAAATATTTTCAATGTACTTTTCCTCCAAATTATGACTAAAATCATGCTAATTTTCCTATGTAAAGAGTCTCAATCATCAAAATTGACATCAAATGTTTCAGCTCAACTGCATCTGCAGACAATAGCAGTGGCCTTAGAAGTGTTGGAACTGTTTGGATGCATGTTTTGTGCCATTATTCATACATGTAAATCTATAAACAAGGTGTTTTCTCTTTTCTCTCTTCACAGCACCGTCACATGATTGCACTTTGCGCACCAAAATGGTCAGCGATTCTCTTTAAGCTATATTCTCAATTGCAAATTGATTTTTTTTTAATTAAATTCTACTTTCAAGAATACTTATTATATATTTATTATTATATATTTGTTTAACGACACCCCAGCACGGAAAAAAAATATCGGCTATTGGGTGTCAATAATATATGGTATGTGCCATTTGACAGATAAATGCACACAATGCGCCTTCCATTCAAATTACTGTCTGCGCAACGAAACAAAATCCACTGACATGGCTGGTAAGAGCTTCAAACGCTGAGCCATCTGACGAGCTGCACACTAATAGGCGAAGAAAGAAGTTAAATTCCCCCGATCAGTGCAATTACAGTGTATGTTTTGACATAGCTGACCACTGATCTGCGTAATGAGTATTGATAATTAGGAATCAATAGAGAAATCTAGACGGCTTATGAACGGAAACTACCTATTGGTCTTCAGTACAGTGTTTTAATTATAAACATAACGTATAACTGGCCAGCACACCATTCATAAGGCAGTCAGGCAGGCCGGCCGCAACACAATGGGCAATAATCAGATCACAAAGTCAGTTAAGGGATTGTGCATAAATGTCAATGTGCTTCACAATCCGAACGATGGTCGGAAGGGAGGGGAAGCGGTAAAAGCCAAGTTCGGATTGCATTTCATGTAAGAATATCAGTCCACAATTGATCAATGTTTTACGTTAGAATTACTTAGACGGTGAGAAAGGGGTCAAACCCAATCCTATCTTTGTGTGGATTGTGAAACACATTGACATTTATGCATAGTTACTAACGCTTCTAAATAGTAACTAACAGTGTACATGTACTCTGTCTTAAAATTGACAGCTATCTAGATCAGGCTAAACCATGTGGATTTTATAGAACAAAATTGCTTTAAAACTGTGTCTAAGCACACCATTTTCAGTCAAATACTTGATAGGACTTCCCAAGCGGATTCGGTTTACACTGAATACAATATAAATATGTCTATCCACTTTTATTATTTGTATCTATTATTAATTCCTGCAGTTCTCTATTGAGCCCTATATTTATATCCATCCTTAAAGGGCATCTGTCACTGATTATGGTGCCAACTGTTTCTGCTCTGTTGTCACTAGCCTGCAGGCATAGACCTGTTCCAACTCTATGCACTCCTGCTTTTTGAGAGGTATTCGTACAACATTTCTGTTGATGTTTAGAATTGTATAATAAATGTATGAAATTATCAAGTTCGCCGATTCAACATAAACAAGGACAATGTTTTCTCACCTGTTTCACTTCATTGATACGTGATCGTGCTTTTCCCACAAAAATGAAGACTGATCCCCTTTAATTCCCATTTTGATTTAACCTGGGACAAGCAGTATTATGTACACATGTAATAAAAATCTTCTACACCTTTCAAGGCTTTGGTATTATTTTCTTTGTTATTGTATGCATAACATCTAAATCAGTACATCCAAATACTGTTGTGTTATGATAACAGTTTCACTCAATTAAAAATTCCTCATATTCAAAATCATAAATATAATTTAGTCAACTGAGGAGGATCGATCCCTTGACCCATCGAGCCGCCCTACTACCTCAGTCTTAGAAGTTGACAGATGGGAAGACATGACAGTAAAAATATCTTGCCTGCAGAATACAAATGCAACAACATGCATCAACTATTAACCTCAATCAAAGATCACAACATTATTGCAGAGCTTAAGAGTTATTATTGCAGAGGTTAGAGTCATTATTACAGAGCTTAAAGTCATTATCTGAGCTGGTGTGCTTGCCTTTCAAACCAATTAGACTATAATTATCAATGACCAGAATAATATTGTGTGTGTTTCTGGTTTTATTGATTTTCTCCAGCTGGGTATTAATGTTTCCTATCAACCAATATCATCAATATTTTACACGAAAATAGACAATATGCTTGAAGCAATAAAATGTCCAATTGGGTAATAGGTCTTATATTACTTTTTATTTTGCAATCAAAGTACAGAATTTTATTTCTTTTCATGTACTAGAGTTTTTTAACAACGACTTGTTTGGCCAAGCAGTTATTGTGTTGGATTGTGAAGTGTCATGCGAATCGGTGCAGTAAGTTCAAATTCCACTTGTGCACATACACAATGTCATTTTTTTTTTATTTACATACATGTAGCTACACTATCAAATGTTTATTTTTATGCTGGAGTGTCGTAAAACATCCATTTAATTCATTCTTGCTTGGTCACACATCAACTGAATGGTTGCAATCATTCCAGTTGTGGAAACAGAAGACTAGCAGGCTACTCTTTATATTATTTAATAGACAATATAGCTCATACAACAGCCATTGATGTACTTGTAAAGGTCTACTTAAGAGAATCAATCCTGCGTCTTCACAAACCACTATAAATGTACATGTATTGGAATCAGCAAAGTATGTATTGGGATCAGATAAGCACGGCTTGATATTACTTGTTTTATTACTGATGATCACATTAAAGCAAATTTACACATGCCTTTCATATCATTTACTGGCTTCGCTTTAAGGTAATAAAACCAATCTTGAGAAAAAGGTGAACAATTTCCGTTGTAAGGAGACTCTACAATTAATGGTTTCCATGATTAGTTTAAGTTGGATCGATATTCCTATAGTTTAAGTACAGCAATTCGAAGGCATGTTAGCCATAGAGTGTCATGACATTCATGTTCCAGAATGAATAGAACATGTAAAAAGGTAATTAATAATATGAGAGCAACCGGCTTCTGTAGCGCAGTGGTTAATGCGTCGGGTTTAAGACTAGTAGGTACCGGGTTTGAATCCCATTTGTGGCAAATGGGATTATTAATCCCAGTACCGACTCCAACTCAGAGTAAATGCTCCACAAGGCTCAATGAGTAAGTGTACTTCCACCGACCAGTGTGGTATGTGTGAGAAACTTCATTTAAAAGAGCCCTTGCTACTTATCAAATATGAGCTGCGGGTTTCCTCTCTCTTACTAACACTAACGTCTGTTCTGGAGTTACCATGTAACATGTCGAATACATGCAACGTGTAGCTACAAGTAGGTCGGGGAAAGTCACACTACACGAGCATGTTTGTCATATTTTTACATGTAGAATCCATTCCACTTAAAAGGTTTCTCATCAAATTGCATGTATTAAATGAACGTCTCATTTGGCCAAAAAATAAAATAGGTGTGTTTAGAGTAATTTTACATTCTCTACTTTTACACCCGTACATGTGTCAAAATAACTGAGCTGGAAATCCAATTGACAATTATTACATTGAGGATCATGCATAAATGTTAATGTGTTTTACAATCCGCACAAAGTTAGGATTGTGTTTGACACAATCTCTCCCCCTTTAATCCTAGCATAGAACATTTGATTGTTCTATATATACAGTGAAACCTCTCTAAACTGAACACACCTGGGACCGAGTACAATGTTCAGTTTAAATGGGTGTTCGGTTTACTGAGGCTTAAATACAGCACACAAGGCTGTTTGGGACTTTGAAATATGTTCGGTTTAGAGGGAATTCCGGTTTACTGAAGGTCCGGTTTAGAGGGCTTTCACTGTATATACAATATCATGATGATTATCAAATTAGGATGGTGATGTTATGCACACCTAAAGATTGGTTGCATTTGACACAGCACAGCACATGCCACAGACTACTTGATACTGACAGAATAAACAAATGTTATTAGATTGATGATTTTCTCATACATGTTTTACCAATAAAAATGCTATTCTCGGTTTATAGCCACTGTATATATAATTATATATTTCCCAATTCGATTCCCACGAACCATAATTAAATTGCAACCATTCCCACTGGTGCTGTAACATATCGGCTGGTTTATGCTGAATAATGTAGCACAACACTAGTCGGATGCGAGACATTCGTCAAGGCATCAATGAAATCTTCAGGCATTAGCCAGCCCACGGATAATCAATTAAACCTACTTAGCACACAAGTCATTTCGAAAAGCTGTCCATCTGACAACAGTCCTAGCTTTTTAAACATTAATGTTTACTCAGAGCTAGCCATTCCAGTGCATAGCACTAACAATATCTGTCACACGAGAGAGAGTAAATGATTATTTAAGTGCAGACCAATACGCAGGATTGACTATAATAAAGCTAGAATTGTGTAAATTTGTGGCTGCAATCGGTAACGCAGTCGCAAAAAATTTCACAAAATTGATTTGCAAAAGCATTTTATTGCAATCACAAAAAAAATTAAGTTAATCTTTATTATTTCTTTTACATGTAAATGTGTATTGCCATTCCGCAGTGAACGTCACATCCGATTACTGAAAATCGACTGCAATCTACTCTGTAACTGAATGTTAGCGTTGCCAGTTAGTATAATAAGCAATTATGGCACTATGTTGAAGGCGATATAATGTTTAATGGAGCAAATAAAATAAATAAGGACCGAGGTCAAAGGCCGATGTCGATTTTTTTGTTTTGTACTTCATACAAAATATTACATGATGTGTACATATAGACTTCACCAAAGCGGCATAATTGTTTTAGTTCATTTCCTGTAGAAGAAATGTGACGTCACATAATGTTGAAGCTGCAAATTGTGACGTCAAAATTGTATCCACAATGTGACAAACGATATTGTTATTAAACTCCATTATCTCAAGATTATGTGTGAGTAATAATTTGATTTATCATCCATTAGATGCTTTTGTGGAATATATCGCTCTCCTAATAATTTGTTATACGTTCATAACATGTATCTCCTACATGTATTGATACATGTAGTTTTGTTTTGACAAAATTTATTTTATAGAGGAAAAAATAGGGTCAGTTGGAAACCGTAAACAAATCTTCTTAAGCCTTATCTTTTAATCATAATGTTCTACCAATGCTCACTAATTAAACTGAAGCTAATTAATATGGATTCAGGTGGTGGGCAAAATATGTGACAGCTGTTTTCACATTTTTACCCAGCAATAATTTACTACAAGACAACCTGATTAAATTTATTATCTAAAATCCACGATCATTGATAAACACGATGTGCGGACAATGTCTGCATGTTCCATTAATAATACATCAATAGTAAAAGACATTAGAGGTTGTTTACTCTCTGGCATGTGCATGTAATTACCTTGTAATAATCTCTTTTCATTAATGGTATTCCTACATGCATACGTATACATGTAGTACGTCATCATAACAAGCACATATTGGCATGTTTTCAATATGAATGATTTACCTAAGTCAGCTACAATGCAGGTTCTTATCTTATATAAGTTATTAATAAATCCTCCACCCACAACTTCCTTGTCAAGGGAGTCAATGTGATTCTTGTAATAACAAGATGCTATTTACTGGCTAAAATTAATGGGCTGGAAAGTTCAATCTAGCTCTCGGGTCTACGTAGATGACATATTAATCCACGCAAATCTACCTGAATACAAATACCGGTAACCAAAATCATTGACAAAGGTGAAAGTGATATCATATGTTTCAAACAATGATGAAGTTACGTTGGTTTTCATTTGGTTGTAATACATGTACTACTCATGTATGTATTTTCAGAGTTTCCAATTCACGTTGTATTATTTTTATATGTGTAACTTTTAGACCTCGGTAAACCTAGGTCTTAAAAAAAACAATTTCTACTTTTATTTGGGTTGGAATTACCTTTTCTCTCATTCTCTCAATACATATAGCTAGATGAGAACTCATGTCTAGGAATAAAGCACATGGTACCGTAGTGCATTCGAGTCACATCTAAATCTGGGGTACATGGACATTACAGATGAGGCTGAGAAGGCATCACTGATCAGTTAATTCATCATCTGGTCTTTCAAATGTATTCGTCATTGGTAATCTTAACTGGCATTATCCACAACAATTGTCTGGCCAAAAAGCAATCTGGTGCTTCTACGATTGCAAAAAGCCAGACATTCTCAATTATACTTGTCCAAATCTGTATTGGTCAGCTTTCAAAGAGCTGAAACATTATACAAGAGCACTGCTCCCCGAGAGCAAATGTCTAAATTTGGACACCTTCGAAAACTAGGTGATTAGAAAAGTAAATTAATCATTGGTGCATGAATGTTTGTGATTTATCACTTGAGATCAAACGCTGCAGACTGAATTGTGTAGCCAGAAACTGATGGCTTCTGTTTATCACCGATCAATATCCCCGAACACAGTAAGGGTCGACCATGGACGGACATAAATGTGCAGGCATTAGTATTCATGAGTGTAATACTATGTCATCAGAACATGTACGTGAACTGGTTCCCATTAAAGATTGCTTGTTGACAGGTTTGACTTAAATTACAAGACCAAATTGTAATGCAAATGAAAATGATAAAATCGTATGTCTTGTAATCAACAGAGCATTTTGTAAACTACAGAAGTAGAAAACGTAACATTTTGAAATTAAGAACAGCCAGTATGTCACCAACCTGAACAACGATTAAACACACCTTATATAATAGAGTGAAACCTGCTAAACCGGACTGTGTAATCCTGATTTCAATGTGCCATCTAGCTGCCGATGTAAAATGGCAGTGCCAAAGCGATCTATGTAAACACAATTTCTTCATTAAAAATTGTTTTTATGTTGTCATTATTTCGACAAGAATACGTAAGACAAGAGAAAAAAAGAAGATGAAACATATCCCGAAACATCAAGAATTGTGGACATGGATGGAATATTTTTTTAAATAAAATGGAAAGCAAAAACTGCTTTTCAAACTAATTATCAGAAAGTACATTGGGCATTTTCCCCCCTGTCAATTTCGAGTCTTGAACGAGGTTAATTGATTTCAATCCAGAGTTATTGACAACATTGCATAGGGACATAGATAGACTTAATGCATGTTGACCAGTATTCTCTAATGGCAGCTGGAAAGAAAAATGGGATGCATTGTGGGTCCAGTAGGAGCCTCTATTCTGAGGAATGTTCAGAATGGTGAAATCTCACGTATAATTTAACTGGTACCAATCGTGTTCTATCACATCACATTCATTTAATATTTGGTGCAAAAATCAGTCTAGCGAGTATTTGCGATATATTTGTTCTCTGAACACGCCACTGGTGCGAACATGGTGCGAACATGGTGCGAACACACCAGTGGTGCATCTGTATGTAATTAGAGTTATTTGATAAGAGGAACTGCTTCAAACTGTCGTTTCTTTGAGCCGGAGACATGATATCTGAATATACAATGATCCACACCTTTCACAACTGATTACTTTATATCAACCAGATTTCACCAAATTCTCACTTACATGTATGCATGCATTTGGTGAGTGATACCCGTCCTGAATATATTATTTACCGGATGACATTATTTCATTCCTCCAACAAATATATCAGAATGTACAGAACTTTAATTAAGAATTTTTTTTTACAATAAGATGTAAATACTGTGTTATTAATGTGGATTGTTAATTGTAATTCACTTAATTACACGAACAACACTCCTTTATGTTCAAATGGTTAATGGAATACTCCAGTTAATAGCATATATTTTTTATCCACCAGGGGCGGGTTTAATGGAGAGGTTATAATGTCACTTGCGAATGCCTTATCTATAACATGACACTACGATTACGTAATTAACAATATTTGAGGACAATAAAGTGGTCACAGCGGTCAATTCAAGTATCGTGGCCGCAAAACGTCGTACCTATAACTTGTATCGATACACACAACTGTGCCAGCGCAATCATTAGGACGACGTTACGCTATCTTTGCGCTAAGCAACGTTCATTAAACCGGCCCCTGGATTCAGATAATATACCTGTCATCAACTAAGTTGTAACCTTGCTCTTCATTCAGAGGGCCAAGTAGGTAAATGCTTTTATTTAAAATCACTGATCCCACAATGCCATTCTGGACAAGTATAATAGAACCACACAGTTAAATGACTGAGGAAAAAACAAAGCTTCATGATAATTTATCAAGGAAAAAACAAAACAAATCCAAACTGGACGGACAAAATGACATCATACATTAATCGTTGAACCTGGAATATGCCCAAAAATACTGCATGCATATGATGTACATAATGATGAATGCTTGGTAATCTTGCACTAACTTAACATGTTTTACCAATACACAAACAACTTTGGTTGTCATACGCTTATGCACTTCTGCTTTTAATGGCGACAGCATAATTTTCAAATTCTTGTAATCATATTTTGAAGTGTTTTTTATTGCACAATATACATATATAATATATTCATGCATAATTTATATGTGTGTATATATGTGTGTATATGTAAGTGTGTGTGTGTGTATATGTAAGTGTATAAATGTGTATACCGGGATATATGATCTACTTTTCTTATCTGGAAAATGTATTATTGCACATTCAGTCTATCAACTAATAGCCTTTCATGTTGAGGTATGCATGTATGACAAAACATGGGATGATTTATTCTAAATGGTTGCATATACATGTACTAATATTGAGTTCTATTCTTAACTTGTAACTTGTAGTAACAGTATGCACATATACGATATTTCAACATTTCCCTTTTGCTCATGACTTGATCTGTGTTCGTTTCTTGTAATGTTGACATAGTTTTTCAGTAATCACTAAATACTGGTCAAAGGTTTTTGGCCATTTGTGCACACACATATCAAAACAAATTATATTAAAAAATGATGAATGTGATCAAGAATTATGATTGTTGTATAAAAATCTTCTAAAATTAGACCTTAGTGCCTGTGCATGCTGTAGCTACACTCATTGATAAAAGTATTAAAATGTTCAGCACGCCACATGTTGTTATTATTATCAACATACTGATGAACAGAGAATACAACAAGAGTGGTCATTAGATATCATTTACCTTGCAACAAGTTGTTTCAAAACTTATCTAACTAACAAACGAAAGCGAGTTAGATACATTTTTAAACTATGAATTGCCAGATAATCGATATCTAGCGGACACAAGTGTAGTATTCGATTTTTGACATACTAAAAAAAATACTAGTTTTTTTAAAACCATATCACGTTTTCCCACTACAAATAACTGTAAGGACTAAGAGACCTGATTTCATAGGCCAAGGCATGCAATGTACATAACAGAGCATAACCTCACAGATTTGTATGGGACAGCCAATCGCTAATGATGCAGTGACATTATGGATGACACAAGTAATCTCGTACACAATGACTGTTGTTTATCGAATTGATATCCTATGGAAATCACACACGGGAGTGTAATAAATTATGATATGACACGACTCTCATGAAGTAATTTTCTATTGACACAATATTTTGTAAAACTAAATTTGTATTCAGTGGTGTAAGTACTTTAAAATGTGTATTATTCGCATGTCTATCATTTTCACAGTTTTACGTTTGTCATTTAACCGCGGCAATTACAATTTTGCAAATAATTACTAGCAATGATAATCATTAGCAAAAAACAACAATGGGGTTTTTGTGCACATAAATTACATATCACGAGTTAATCGTTCTTTGGAAAAGCGAAAATTCACAGCCACGAAACCATACATGAGACATACGTCAGCGCTTGCATTGTTAAAGAATGTTAAATTACCGAAAGATGAACAGATATATATGAGCCGTCACATGGAAAAACCTACAACTTGGCAAAAAAAAGGTTTTTCGACTTTTTGGTAGCAAATTATAGGTATATTTCATTTATTGGAGCTCTATGTATTTTAAATCAGATGCTATTAGCACATTTATGGCACAAGGTTTTGCAACAACGTAACACACAGTTATAGAATTCCCACTGAGCTAAACACTGTACAACAATGTAAACTACTCCAGCTTACATTATGACGTCAAACTTTGAACCCCGTTTGCTCATTTTCTGACCACATGCCAAGTTGTAGGTTTTCTCATGTGACGGCTCATATTATATCTCTCAACACTTGTCCTTTTAACAATAATGAATATACACAATACTGAATAGGTTATACGAAACAATTTGATTGGCCAATTCTTATTTAAAGCCAATGGACTTCTTCCACTCTGCCCATTTCTTGTATCCCTTAACCTTCACCATGGGAACCGGCTGGATTCGATCGTAATAAGAAACCGAACAATGTACCACGGTTTCCTCCCTATCACAGTCTGAGGTTTGCGAAAGTCCGTTGGTTACAGGCTGCACGCCGTTGGTGGCCTGAGGATGGTGTAACGTGTTTCTTTGGTTAGGAAATGTTGCGTAGACGGCGGTATCACTGAGAGAGTTCTGTCTTCCGTGTGTCGACGTTTCTATAGAAGCGGAACTCGGCTCCGATCCTTGTCTGCTGTGGCACGGCAAGCTCATGGTACTGCTACCGTGCTGGCACCGTCGTAGATCGTCGGTAGTGTTTTGACCGGTGTCCGGTACACCGGTTAAAGAGTTCACGGCATCGGCACCGAACAGGATCCCAGCACATCGGCTCAACTGGGTGGAAGACGGAGTGTTGTTGTGGTTGGAATCGTTGATGACGTCGACGGAAGATTTAGCTTCCAGGTTTTTATGTTTTTTACGCTTCTTTTTCTTTGTTCCTTCCCGCAGTGTCAAATCAGACAATGGTGGGTCTGATTTTTTAACAATTTGCACATTTTGATCCGATGTTGCTGAAAGAGTAAATTAAGATGGAATATGCGAAACTGTTCATATGCTTGAGTAGATGCCCTTATACACAGGATTATTTCATATGCTTGAGTACATGTAGGTGCCCTTATACACAGGATTATTTCATATGCTTCAGTGATTCTCTTTAAGACTATTTCCATTTCACATGCTTATACATGTATCAAGATGAACCTGTATTTTTTAAAGTCGAGTATGCCTAAAAATAGATTCCAGAGTGCAATTTGTTTTTAAAATTGTGATTAGCAGTTTTTGCCACTGGATGGAGAATGAAAAGGCAACTACTGGAATTTGATTAGCACTTTTATAAAATGAGTAAAAATATTGCATCGCGATTACATGTACAAGATTTTGCATCGCTTTTTGCGATGCGAACCCGGTCATTTTGCAACCTGGATTCCAGCTTTAACAATATCACGACAGAAGATTAAACCTTATACAATATTATTATTAAAAATAAACATAATTAATAATACTAGTGTAAAAAATCCCAATTCATTACCTAGCATAGAGTCACTCGACTGTTTTTTAATAGAGCTAACGAGGGCCTCGTGTCCCACTGTTCCCACGTCCGAATTGCTTCTCTGTTTAACACAGGACTGCTGAGGTCTGGACGTTAGTGACCGCTGTAGCTCACCGGCAGCTCGTGAAGATTTGTCACGTCGTAGACATATAGCACACGTAATGGCTAACATTATAAACTCAATGGACGCCCAAACCATTTGACGATCAGTCACCTGTAAATGTCAAACAGTGAGAATCATTTACCAACATGAATGTATCATTGATATACCGTATATCGATGTGTATTAGCCGACTCCATAGATAAGCCGACCCCCTACTTTCACCCTCCAAATCGGTTTACAAATATTCAATTGGCTACTAGTTCAATTGACAGCAAGGAATCTTTTATACACAGATATATCACAACCTGTTTGTGGGAAAGTGCACATAAAATACACCTTGCTGTTATTCAATAAGATTAGCCTATGTGGCGACACCAGGTTTCTTCTAAGACCAAGTGTCAATATTACTGTAATTACTGATTATTAATCAATGTGCTCCAGTGCTGTCATGAAACAAACAAACGGTATATCTATTACAGAATAGTTTGCAAATGGGACATCAGATACAAATTACTGGATTTCGAATGAACCATGAATATATGCAAACCATTTAACTTTAATGATTATTTATTATCTCATACAGTGAAGTGATATAGAAAACAAGGAATTAGATGCAACAAAGATGTAGACAAATAAATACCTTATCACTGAGCTGATCGAAGCTTTGAGAGAGATCAAAGATCCACTTAGTGAGGTTATTCACTCTGGATTCCAGAACATTAAGCTGCACCTGTTGCTGATCTGACTGTAAACAAAACAACACAACACTACTTTAACATAAACATCATAACACTAGTAGAACATTTTTGTCTTAAACCCCTGTTTGAAATGACCCTGCGTGAGATTTATGGTCTCACACGGGTCATCTGTAATAGGCATTAGAGAACAACAGGGAGCGGGACGTAGCTCAGAGGTAAGATGTCCGCCTGTGGCGGGATAGGTCGAGAGATTGATCCTCCACAGCGAAAACATTTTTATGGGCTATTTTCCGTTCCAGCCAGTGAAACACGTCTGGTTTATCAAATTCC